>RJWT010034391.1:0-13689 GCA_004365215.1 Cuniculus paca
ACTAGATGGGCTGCCTTCTCTGCTGACTTTTATTGAGTTTGATCAACTGTGGAGGCACTGGTAGACCAGTAGGACAGAGGAGAAAGCAGTTCAGATATTTCACATTCAGAATTCCTCCCCTCCAGTGCAGTGTTTGACAGGGAAAGCAAACTTTACTGAAGGTCCATCTCAAAGTGAATTTTCCTCTCTTTCAACTAGAGATGCATCTCTTTCCAAGTTCTGGAAATTCCTATTTTTTTGTCCCTTCAGGCCTAAGGGTGGTAATACTCCTCCACTGTTGCTAACAATAGTATATTTCAATATCCCTTATTTTTCTCCCTTAACTCTATTGTTACATTTGTAAATACCTCTACTGAACTCTTTTCAATAAAACTATCTGAATGGGTCATCTCCTTTCTGTGAAGACCTTAACTAGTACAGGAAAAACAGAGAAATATGTCAAGTACCGTGAAGTTCACCATTTTCAAATGTGCTAACCAGTGGTTTGGGTATACTTACAAGGTTGTGCCCATCACCATCTATTTCCAGAGAGTCCTCCATCAGTTCGTCTAAAGTTTTGCTATTCAGCATTGTTCAAGATTTATCCATATTGTGGCCTATATCCCTTTTGTGTCCCTTTTTATGGTCTAATGATAGTCACTTGAACAGATGCATCACAATTTATTTATCCTTTCATCAGACGATGAGCATTTATGTTGTTTGTACCTTAGAGCTATTATGAATAATACTGGTATACACACTCATGCACAAGATCTTTTTCAACATATGTTTTTAATTCTCTTGACTATGTATCTAGGCATAGAATTGCTGGAAGGCATAATAACTCAGTGATTAACTTATTGAGGAACTGACAAATTGTTTTCCATACACAAAGAGTTTTCCTCTTTGGTGAAATTCCGTTTAATGCCATTTTTTTTGTTCCTTGTGCCTTTGGCATCATATTTAAGAAATCATTGTCCAAGTCAAGGTTATGAAGACTTCCAACCAGAGTTTCTTCTAAGAGTTTATTGTTTTATATTCCTTCCTTCTTTCATCAATTTTAAGCTAATTTTTATAAGGTATATTGTGGTTAAAATTCATTATTTGGCATGTGGGTATTCAATTGTTTCAGAAAAGATTTTGTTAAAATGACTACTTTTCCTCCATTGAATGGTGTTGGTAATCTTGCTGAAAATCAAAGATAATAGATACGTGGGTATTTTGGGGGGAGGGTGTGGCATTCTCCAGTCTATACTATTGAGTTACGTGTCTACCCTTATGCCAATGACACATTGACCTTATTACAGGAATTTTATGGCAAGTTTTGAAGTTGAGAATCAGTTCTTCAACTTTACTTTTCTTAGAGAATTTTTGGTAGTCATGAGTCCATATGAATTTGGGGTCAACTTGTCCATTACTGTAAAAAAGGCAATTAGAATTTTCAGAGGGAATGTGTAGAATCTGTACATCAACTCAGAGAGTATCAACCATAGTATGTTGCAGTATCAAGACTTCCAATCCATAAACAAGATCTTTATTGCTTAAGTCTTTCAAATGGGAAATTTTACCCATTTACATCTAAGTGGTAATTGACATATAAAGACTATTACAATTTTACTTATTGTTTTCTATTTGGTAGTTCCTGTGTTCTTTTCTCTCTGTTTTCCTTTGTGTTTCAATGATTTTTATAATGATATTTTGACTTCTTGGTCTTATCTTTTGTATACCTACCTTTTTTATGATATTGAGAAGTAAATAAAATCTTCATTACTTTATTTTAAACTGATGATAAATTAATTCTAACTGGATACAATAACCATATAATTTTATTCCTCCATTTTTATTGGGGTCAAAATTCAGATCTTTTTATATTGTAAAACATAAAGTAAAATTATTGTAAGCACAGTTAGTCCTCAGTATTTTTGTACTTTAACTTTTTGGAGTTTAAAGTGACCAATGTAATACTATTACAGAATTAGTGTATATGGCTCTGAATATATTATTAGTTTTGCACAGAGTTTTAAACTTTCAAGTTTTCACATTGTTGGTTAATTTCCTTTCAAGTTCAAGAACTACCTTTAGTATTTCCTGTAAGGCAAGTCTAGAGGTAATAACATCCCACAACTTTTATTTTTCTGGGAAAACCTTTATCACTCCTTCATTTATGAGGGACAGATTTGTCCTGTAGGGTATTTTTGGTTGGCAGGTTTTCTCTTTTTCCTTTAGCATTTCGAATATATGTTATACAGTCTCTCCTTGCCTAAAAGGGGTCTGCCAGGAAATTTGCTGACATTCTTTATAGAGGCTTTCTTGAATGCCATGAGTTTCTTTTTTGTTGCTGTTCCCAAAATTTTCTGTTAGAATTAAGATGTGAGAGTTTGATTACAGTGTGTCTCAAAGCAGGTTTCTTCCTATTTAACCTAGCCTGGATTCTTTATGCTTTATAGGTCTGGGTGATCATCTTCCCATTCATATTTGGGGCATTTTCTGTTATTTCTTTTCTAAGTAATTTTTTTCACCTTTCTATTCTTTTTTTCTTCTGAGTCTGCTGTAATACATGCATTGGTAGATTTGATGGTGTCCCGTAAGTGCTGTAAAATGTATTCTCTCTTTCTCCTTTTTGTTTCTCCATATAATTTCCAATGAACTCTATTCATTTCTGATTCCTTAGCCTGAGTCTGCTGTTGAAGTTCTGGAAGGAAATTTGCAACTCAGTCATGTTCTTTAGAATCAAAATTTGGCCCTTTTCTTAAGGCTTCTGCATCTTTGTTGATTGTTTTATTTTAGTCCCATTATTTTCTTAAATTTATTTAGTTGTCTCTATATTTTCTTATAGTTTATGAAGCTACGAGGCTGATTACTTTGAATTCTTTGCCATGCATTTTGTAGGTTTTTATATTTAGTTTTCATAATGTTGTTTTCTTTTTCTTTTTAATGCTGTCATGTTTTCATTTGTATTTTTTAAAAATTTTTAATTTATACGTACATATTTGCAGTGCATGAAGTTTACACTCATCTTGATGAATAGGTATTTGTACATAACATTCATTGATTCTTTTGTAATTCCCTTCTGCTCCCTGATTCCTTCCCTCCCTTCATCTTTAAATCTTTTACCCATTTTCATTGTCATTGTAATTATTTTTAGTTCATTGTTATGATGCATATTATTTACATTGTTGTGGGTATTGGTGCATATACATGACACCTCTTAAATTGTTTTACTTCCTTTTCTTCTCTCCCTTCATCCTTGTGTTTTGTCTCCTGGACACTTTCTCTTTTGCAAAAGTTGTAGCTCCATGTTTCCTCCCATCAAACCCTTAATCTTCTCTTTATTTGTACTTTGCTTTCCTCAAATGAGAGATACCATACAGTATTTAAGCTTGTATGATTTATTTCACTTAACATTATATTTTCCAAGAGTATCTACTTTCCTACAAATGCCTCAAATTTATTCTTATTTATAGCTCAATAGTAGTCCATTATAGATAGATAATTATCCATTTATCTGTTAATCTGGATATATAGCCAGCTTCTAAAATTTAGCTATTATGAGTTGTGCTCCTATAAATATACACATATCAGTATAATATGATATCTTTAGCTCTTTTGGGAAGATATCTAGAAGACAAATAACTGAGTCAAAAGAATTTCTAATTTTAGTAGGTTGAAAAATCTCCCTACTGATTTAACTAACAATTTACCTTTCAACTAACAATATAGGAGGGTTCCTTTTTAAATGCAGTCATGCCAACATTTGTTATTATTTGATTTCTCAATGATTACTATTCTTTCTAGGATAAGATGAAGTCTTAGCTTTGTTTTAATTTGCATTTTTCTAATGGCCAGAAATGATGAACATTTTTTTCATATGTTTGTTGGTCCTCTGTGCTTCTTCTGAGAAGTTCCTGTTCATTGTACTTGCTCACTTTTTGATTGGGTCTTTTATTTCGAATGGTCTAACTTTTTGAGTTCTTTATAGAGTCTAGATTTGTCTTCTGCCTGAGGAATAGTTGGCCAAAAGACCTTTTGGTAGATTGTCTCTTCACTCTACAGATTGTTTCTTTTGCTGTACAGAACACTTCACTCTGATCTAATCCTATTTGCTGATTCATGCTGTGACTTCCTGTGCAATCTGAGTCCTGTTAAGAAAGTCCCTGCCTACACCTATGACTTCAAGTGTTGAACCTATTTTATCTCCCAATAGGTTCACTGTCTTTATTTTAATGTTTAGATCTTTGATCCATTATGGTTTTAGTTTAGTACATGGTGAGAGATGGGTCCAGCTTCGATCTCCTGCATATGGATAGCCAATTTGCCCCACACCATTTGTTGAATAGTTTCTCTTTTCTCCAAAATATATTTTGGCCCCTTCATTGAAGACCAAATGGCTGAAGATATATCTGCATCCTCTATTCTGTCCATTGATATATATTTCTGGTTTTGTGCCAATATCATGCCTTTTTTGCATCACTGTAGTTTTGTATTATAATTGAAGTCAGGTATTGTGATGCCTCCTGCTTTGCTCATGTTGCTCAGGATTGCTTTTGCTTTTTGGGGTCTCTTCCTGTTCTATATGAATTTTAGGACTGTTTCCTCCATTTCTGTGAAAAATGCAGTTGGTATTTTGATTGAGATTGCATTGAGTCTATTCCTGATCTTCGTGACTTGGCCTTTGTGCACTTGAAAAAGTAGACCCCCTTTCAGTCTTTAGGTACTGGCTTTGATAAGGGAAGGCCTTCATCATTCAGCCCTTTGGTAGATGCTGTGTGAAGTCTGCATCCTTCAGAATTACTTGGAGAGTGAGTTTGACACCCAGATCAGTGGACTAGAAGATCTTGTGCTCTACAGAACTTAGACTTGTCTTTGGAATAATCCTGGAGAATGAGTCTTTTGGAGAGACCTGGAGCTTGCATCAAAATGCACTGGACTGGATCCTGGGTCTGCATTCGTAAGCCTAAAACCGAAGTGCAAGAAAAGTCATTCCTTTTCTCTTTCTTCAGCAATTTTTTTTTCTGTTGGAAGGTCATGCTTGGTGACTTTCAAGTTTTTTACCCTTCTGAACTGAAACTGGAAGTCACTCATGTACATCTGAATCCTGAAATATACACTAGTGGTAAACCTTAAGAAAAGTAACTGCACTACAGTATAGACCACAAAAAGAATGAGAATATCTTTTCTAGCTTGAATATGAAACCTGAATGTAATAATTTGATCTGTGGTTTTTGTTGTAGTTAGAACAGAAAACTAGATGAAAATTAATTTTTCTCCATAAATTCAGGTGAGCCATTCTGATTTGAGTAATCAATGGTATTGGCTATTTGACTTCCCATGAATATGAGACATTTCTTTGATGTCCACGTGACCCAAAAAAGGGATTTTTCATAGGAAATAACACAAAACTCAGTGATTCAGAAAGTGTGTCATGTGATTTATTTGTGGGGATATTATTATTTTGTATGTAAAACAGCTGTCAAAGACCACTGTGTTCCCAGTCTCACAGAGAAGTCCCCTGTGGATGTGAACCTTATGTTCGCACAGTGGCTGCCTTTTAGTACATCAAACCTTGGTGAACATCATTAGATCAAATGACTGTAAAAGGTCTTAAGTGGAATGATTTTGATCTCTTCTACACATTTCCCACTGGATTTTTGTCCACATTACATAATCACTGTACATTTGGCACAGTATGTTGCCTTTGAAAGAGCTTCAAGATTAAGGAAGCATGAAGACAGAATTGCCCATAAACTCAGAAAGGAGGACTGGAAATGTATATGCTGCAAAAAATAAAAGCTCCCTTCCTCCTTCAGTGCAAATGAAAAGCTCACACAGAGCTAAAGCTTTATGATGAACTCAACTTTCATAAGCACTAAAGCCTACTTCGCCTTATTTGTCTTCTGATTTGCCAAAGCATCGATATTTTAAAAAATCTATTTAGCAAAGAATTTTAAAATTCTCATTTCTGTACAAAAAAATGTCGTGTTTACTCTAGAGCAGTCAATAAGGCAAGGATATGGGGAAAAGAAAACTTGTTGCTATGCTATGACAGATTAACCTGGGAGGATTTCTGCTGTAAGGAGGAATCCCTGAATGGGGACAGCTTGGGGAGGGGGATGTCAGTGACTGAATAAGTATGAAAGGTACTTTTTCAAGTGAGAAGAGGTCTTGCTTATCTTTCAGTACTCCGCATCCCCTCTCGCCTATCTTACAGCCACTTCTTCTGTGTAATTAGATTTAATTGGGAGCAGTGACATATATTCAAAACCTGTAGCATGTGCTCGGAAGTCACCTTTGAAATCACCCTAAGCACCTGTACTTTTATGCTTTTCTACTTAAATAGACTTCAAGTTTAAAGGTCTTTCTTACTAAAATGAATGGTTTGTGAGGATCCCAAAGGTGATTTCTAAGCATATCGCACAGCTTTTGAAGTTGATATAACTGTTCCTTATTAATACTTTCCTTCAGTATTATTCTTTTCAGTTGAATTTAGTTATCACTGATGCAAATTGTTATTTGGGGCCCATTTCTGACTCACCATGATCAGTAATATTTTTATAGGTAAAGGAGGCAAAGAGGTACAAAATCAGAATGCATATTTTTGATAACAAACTTTTGTTTGAAATAGCCTATGGTATAATGAAAGTTGTTCTGGAGTCAGCTTTCACTAACTCCAATTGTTAAAATTTCAGTAGTTTTGCAAACCAATTGTTAAAGGCTGTTATGACAAATTTTTAAAATGTAAGCTTACAATTAAATCAATTATATTTTTAAAAGATAAATGTAAAAGCATTGATTTCTTATCAATGTACTGTGATAGTGCACTGGTGTCCGTACTGTGGAAGTTGTTTTCATTGGCCACATCATACAGTGTAAATACTACATTCAATGATGTGCACACCTTTTTCAACTGTCTGTTCATTGATGTCATATTTGTAGCTTGGATTTGTCCTTGTGGAAGTATTTAGGCCATGAAAATCACTAAATGCTGATAGTTGGAGATTGAAATTTTATTTTATCGATTGTACAAAGTTCTAAAAAAAAATCACAGAGAAAACACTAACCATGAAGACTAAATTAAATGCCTCATTTGTGCCCTATACATTGTAAATGGCACAGAATTGAGGGAGTATTCTTCTAGTATTGGAGAACTATTATGATTCGGTGAAGAAGTTGCTCACACATGTCTGAAAAATGAGTATATATGAATGTCTTTGTTTACCTCTTTTGAAAGTTCATTATTATTTGTAAATAGTGAATGCGGAGGGTTGCACACGATTGATTCTGTGGCAGTACTGGGCAGTTGGATTCATACATAGTAAGGAAATAATTTCCTGCAGTATAGAGCTCATGGACTTCGTGAAACCAAAAAACCTAATGAGGTGCCATGTTGCTGCCTACTTGCCCTGAAGTAGCATTGATTTATATTTTGTTATGTCTGTCTCTATCCTCCTAAATGTCGATGTAGAAACAGGACAGTGGTTCTACCTTCAGGCTTGCTCCATGATTTCTGTTTTAGTGAGGGAGTACGTTAGGACAATGCATCAAAATCTTTTTATGTCTTAGATTTCTGCTAACCTTTGAGACATCATTCAAAAACCTTGTCTTCAGTGGGTGTCACTGAACTATTTGAACTTACATGTGCTATACAGGAATGATTAAAACAAACAGGGAATGTTTTAATTAAAAAGAAATCTTTTAGAGTAAAAGACATGTTAGTGTTAGCTCCTTTCAAAAAAACACCCGTTATCTCAAACACACTTGTCTCATTGTTCTTACTTTCTGAAGTAGTTGTAGAAGTCCTCTTTCATGAGTGTCTTTATGAGGTTCAATTGTGATACATTACATGGTGAATGCTGTTGCAGTCTCACAAAACGTCATCGTGTGTTCTTAGACACTTTATTCCTTGGATCTCTCACAATGTGATTTCTATCTCTTCTCTAAAGTCCAAAGGACCATGAATGGTAAATGTTTTGAATTGATGCATGACATCAAGGCAGCCATGACAGCACAACTAAAGAGAATCATAAGAGCGGACTTCCAAAACCACTTCAAGAAGTTGGAAGTGATGGATTGTGTTCGAAGTGGGTGGGAGTATTCTGAGAGGTACTAAAGGCAGCGTATCTTTTAATGTCATAAATTTTTAAAACTTTAAGCACACTATTTTTTTTAATCACATTTTCTTCACAGGCAAAATTTAATGTTAACTACAACAAACAAAATTATGTAATTTGTATAACTCTCCATAACAAAAGGACCACCCTCCAATTACTTTTCTTAATTCAATATTTGCTTTTCTTCCACAACTGCCTTACTTAATACATGACCACATGGTACAAAACAAGAAAAATAAAAGAAAAACAGCATGTTCAGTTGTGCTACTACTAAGTTAAATGGTGGTTTTCTTATGTGTTTCCACTAGTTCATTCATTTCGGGTCTGAGCTGACATTACAGTGCTGAAAAGATGGAGAGAGAAGTATCCTTCTAGGACATAAAAATTACTTTTCCTCTTTCTGTTCCTGCACTCATTTTGTAAACTTAATTCAAAATATTAATGGAGAGGGATCAATGTGGAGAGAATCTTGCTGCTAGAAAGATAACTGTCTTCCTTGTGGGAAACAATTGGTATACTGCCTAGAATGTCCTACTGTGCAGTGGATAACTATTTTTAAATGTTGCATCCTGTCCTTGGGGGAAAGGCCAGTTCTCATTCTCAGAGCGATCAGCATTGAAGAAATGTCATCAGTGGTGATTTCTTTGGGGGATTTCTTTGTGACTTTTGGGGAGCTGTGAATATCTAGTTCACTATGTGTGGACTATGCCTTGCAACCGGTGTTCCAGATCACTCCCTGGTTCAGTGTAGACATTTCCACACCCTGTCTGGAGGGGTGAGACCTGTGCACTGTACAAATTCATTACAGTTCAAAACTGATATCACATATGGATACCAGTTTGGATTTTATAGCATCTCGAGACCTCAGTCCAGTGATCATAAAGGGTTGGAGAGATCAGCTGACACTGACAGGTAAGCATTGAGAATTTGCTTTCACAAGGCAAGGATCACAGTGAAAGTACAAATTATACCTTTATAAGTCATATAAAATGTGAAAAATTAGCCTCATTATTATTTCCTATCCATCTAGCCTATGTGTTTTCGCCACACAAATTAATCACATGCATCAATTTTTGTTTCATACATTCCCAGGTGTATATGAAGGTGGTCTAACATAAATTCAAGGTGTCTATTTGGGTGTGGTGGTGCATAACTATAATTCCAACACTAAGGTGAAGAATGACAGGAAGGTGGCAAGTTCCAGTCCTGCCAGGGCGACTTAGCGAGACCTTGTCTCCAAACAAAAATATCCCTTCTCAGAAAGGAATATGTGTGTACATATTACAAATTTAATTATTTGCAACTATAATTTTTCTGAGCAATCACATTTTTTAGAAATTTTTACTTCAAATTTATTTGAGCACATTATGTGAATATTTACAAAGTTATTTACTGCAGTGTTGACTGCTGTAGCAGAAGGAAGGAAAAATGCAAGTTTCCCCAGTAAGGCACAGATTAAAAAAATTACGGTACATCCATAAATGCTATATTCTGCATACACGAATGAAGAAGAGAGAATTGATGTTCTGCATTCTGAAATGCTGAAATGGATATAATAGTCCAGCAGGCATATATTGTTGAAAAAATTTGGAAAAGGGTATCTATATGCTAACATTTGTGATTTAAAAAAAATTAAGGCTTTTGAAACAAATCTACTTTTAAAAAATTGATTTGGTCAACTCAAAGGTTATGGCAGAAATGCCTCAATTGTGTAATTTATCTTTAAGGGTGGTAGAAAGCAAAATACAAATGATTAAATTTATGAATCCCAAAGGGATAATTTTACTGAATTCTACTTCCAAGTACTGGAAGAGTGAAAAATTGGGGGCACAACTAGAAAAATTGTAAGTAAATTATGATATGTCTACATAATACAAGGCAATTCATTAAAATGAGATTTACAGAATTAGAAGTTGTTTTTTAAAGTATGTAATTCATGCAAAGAAAAAAATAGGTCAGGATTTGAAATGAGTAAGTATTATTAGAATGTTTGTTAGGGAGTAGTGGGAAATACATGAACAGGCTAATAATAATCATCTTTGGATATGGAATTATGGGTGTTTTTTTCTTAATTAAACTATTTTTTATTTTTCAAAATTTCATTACTGATTTCATATTGCTGGAAGAGAAGGAAAAATAAACTTCATTTTGCAAAGTGATTGAAATCTTTCGAGAAGATAGTAATTGAAGAAAATAACTCAGACTCGCTACCTTTGTTAGCAGAGAGAAATATTTTTCATTTTTGGCATGAAAGGTGACTTATTCTCCCCTTCTTTTCCTTCTTTTCTTTCCTGCCTCAAACAACTTGATTCTAAGTGGTTAGCTCAGTAGCTCAGTAAACAAATATCTGGCTTGTCAGTAATACCATAAATAAAATATTTATAGTTATTATTCTACAAAAATCATGTTGTTTTAGTGCCATTTTATAATGTATTTTAGAAAGTAGGATAAAATTTGGTTGAATTATATTAACTTTTGTGGTAGTCTTAGATATTTAATTTCAAAATGAAGCTATCTCTAATTCATTGTTCCTCACTAACTAAATCAATAACAAATTATGATTTATGTTCTATGCCTCTCATTTCCTTCCAGTGAGTTATACCTTTTCAGTACACACTGATGGTTCTACCTTCAACTTTTGCCTAGATTGTTGGATGTAACTATCTTCAGTGGTCACTCTTGTTTGACAGTAGACTTTTGTATTTGAAAATCCGATCATTTACTCACTTGCTTTTTCTATGTTGCAACTTAATTCTTTTGGGGAAGTGTAAAATCCTTTAAAATATTGTATAAGAAACCCCAAAATCTGCAGCAAAAAGTTTTATACACAGTGATGGATACACAGAAATGAATTATATCCCAGTCATACACATTTTAATACAATTTTAATCTTTCACAAGTCTATAATGTTTGTCTTTCCCATTAGATAGTAATCTCTGTGAGGATAAAGGTACAATCTTTTCAGTGATGGATATTTTGTTCCACGGTAAGCACTCAACATGGCTTTTAAATAATTAAATCAACATGAATGGTAGTCAGGTTCTTTACCTACAAAGCCATGTTTGAGTGTCATCAAATTTCCTAGATCAGACTTTCACCAATTTGGGAAATTCCTACTCATTATGGTTTCAAATACTTCTTGCGCTTCATTGTCTTCTTACTATGAGATTCCAATAGCATACAAGTTAGAGTAGTTGATCATGACCTATATTGCTTTTCTTTCTCTCTGTGTTACAGTTTGGGTATTTTCTATTGACTCCATTTAAGTTTTTTATTTCTGTCTACTATACTGTGATATTCATCAAAGGAGCTATTGAATTCAAGTAATACATTTTCAGTTCTAGTTGGAGTGCATGTGTATGTGTATTTGTGTGTGTTTTAAGCATTGAACTAGGGCCTTATGCATGCTAAGCACATGTCCCACCACTGAGCTGTGCCTCCAGCTTCTAGATTTTTAAAGAAGATCTCAGTATTTTATTGAAATTCTCCATTACTTCTTCCATTATAACAATTTTCCCCTATATTTTCTTTAAAAAATATATGAGTAGTGCTGCAAAGTATTTTGTGCTGATTTAAGTATGTGAATGAGCTGTGTGTCTGTTTCTCTATTGTTTCAATTATCTACAATCAATAAATCATATTTTTAAAAATTGTCTTGGAATTTCTGATTGGATGCTAGATATTGTGACTGATAAACCTCACTCAGACTCTTGATCTTTAGAGGTTTACCTTGATCTGTAGAGGATTGATCTTGACTTTGTAAGATCAGATCTCATTTCATATGACCCCCAGCTTCAGGAGATGGTTTTTCTGGAGAGTTTAATGAAAATCTAAATTGTTGAACAAGCTCCTCTACACCAGTGGAACTTAAATTTTCATCATCATCTCAGCATCAGGCAGCCTTTGCAGATCTTGCTAAGTTCTTTAGCTTTCCAGATGCTGCTTTCTTCTGGAGTTTATTGCAATTTTAAAGTCACATGAGGGGAATTTATGTGCATATTTGGGGGTTTCCTCTTGTATAGATGCATCTTCTTAGAATTTCCTCTCAATTTCAGTCATAAATTCTGGCTCTGGTTTGTTTCATCAATTTACTGAGAATCCTCATTTCTGTTTGAGCCCCATTATGTAAATAATGGGATCAAACAGGAAAGTGCTAAGGGAACAGCAGGTAAAAGTGGAAGTATCCTTTAAAGGATACCCTAAATTTACACTTGCTTGGGATACTTTCCAAATCCTTCACGTAATGTTTGCTTTATATTTTATTAGTTTCCTGAAACTGCCATAACATTGTACAAAAGGCTTGAACAATGGGAACTCATGGTCTTGAGTTTTCAGGAGCTGGAATCTTGTTCTGAGCATATACAGTCACATTACATGACACCAGGCACATGGCCATTTTCTTGGTGTGTATTCACATCCCCTTCACTGTCTGCCTTCTTTCTCTATCTATAATGTTTTTCTTTTTATTAAAATATCCATTATATTTGATTGGATCCATCCTAATGACTTCACGTAAGCCTAATTATCTCTGAACAGATTCCATTTTGCTTTTTCTTTTGCAGTGCTGGGGACCAAATTCAGGGCCCCCTTCATGCCAGCGAGTGTTCTAATGTGCTCTATTAAGGCAACACCTAACCCCACAAACTACCACTTTATGAAGTTTGAGAATAAACAAAAATGATGTGATAGTAGTTACATAAAGAACAAGGGTATAAAGAGAAACTTCTGGGATGAGGAAATGTTTTGTCTGAATTCGAGCAGTGGTTATAGCTGAATACACACATGCACTGAGTTCAGGATAGATGTGCTTTACATACTTTAGTGTGTGATTATGTCTCTCGGTGGCCCTCTCCAGGAATACTACCTATCCTCAGGGATAAATCTGCCCTGTGTTCTAGGCTTTCCTCTAGACCTCTGTCTTCCCCAGGATTCTAGCCCTGGAAATTTCCACTATTCAGTTAGATTTCTAGGCATTCAACTATATTTTCCCTCTAAAAAAAAACCCAGGACTTTTTAGTTGTCAGCAGAATAGTGTAAGTTACTTCATTTGCCATTATGATAGATTGCTATTGACCAGAAATCATTGTAATCACAGAGAACCTGGTAGATAATCAAACTTGATTGAGTCTTATTAACTATTGAAACTTCTTGTTAATCTTAGAAACTGAATGGAAATTAGCTTAAGTCTACTTTTTTTTTCTGTATTAAGACCTTGCTAAGATTTCTAGTTTTCCATTTAACTAGCCAAAGTTCCTAATTGTTCTTAACTTAGATGATCAGATTTGTTCTTTCCTCACAGCATTACCATTTCTTTCTGAAAAAAAAAAAAAGTCACACTTACCTCCACTTTCTCTGTTGCTTGTGTTCATCTGAAAACTTTAAAAAATCAAGATATTTATCTCTCTGATTAAGTTGACTCCTCCTGTAACTATTTTGTTTTATCTTTCTTTTCTTCTAACATACACTACTAGATTTCATGAACGTGTTCTGATTTGTATATAGTTTCAACGTTCTAAAAATTATTCATGTGTATGTATTTTGTAATATCAACAGAATTAATTAAAAGCTGTACTTGTGAGAGATTTTATCTCATCCTCTGTAA
>RJWT010034392.1:0-13685 GCA_004365215.1 Cuniculus paca
CATACATTCAAAATCTCTCTTATATTGTTCATTCATGGTTTCCCTCATTTTCCTTTGCTCCTCTATTTTTTTTATCTATGTCTTCTTTAGAGAAGCTTAGCAATTCTTTTATTATGTTTTTCATTTCTTCTTTTACCTGAGATAGTATTTCTGTTCTAATTTCTTTTATAGCCACATGGAGTTGTCTCTTTATTTCAGTTGCCATCAGTGCAGAAACTTCAGGTGTGCGACTCCCGATCTCTTCCACATTTTCATCTCCTGGACTTGCTCTGCTTGGGTTGGAGTCCAGGGACTGCCTTTTTTTTCTTCATCTTGACATTTTCCTGGGTTCTTCCAAACAAGTGGGTAGTGGGGCTCCAGGCACCTCCCATGTTGGCTACAATTTCTCTGGAGTGTGACTGTTTAGTTTTCCTGGGCAGTGCTGGCTATGGAGATCCAATGGTGGCCACTGGGTGCTCTGGTGCAGGGCCCGCTTCTGGTTTTCCCAGCCCTTGCTGGTTACTTGGGGTGGAAGTGTTCTGAGGTCTGCTGGAATGCAGGTGAAGCAGGGCCTGCCTGTGCCTTCCCTCTGAGCTGGTTACTGGTGAGCAGGGTCTCCCTTTGTCTCCTGGAATGCATGTGGAGCAGGGCCTGCCTCAGCCTTCCCTCTGAGCTAGAAACTGGCAAGCAGTGTCTCCACCACTCTTATTCTTACTGTTTGATTTCTGGATCTGTGAATCCTGGCTATGGGGGAAATAGTACTGTATACTGGATACTGATTCAGAACATATTTGGTTTCCTGGAGAGCATTTCCCTAGTTCAGATGATCAGTTTAGACTAAGCTTCTGAGGAGTCTTCTGGCTAGCAGCCTAAAGTTTCTGATTTGTTCACCTAATGCTGTAACAGGGTGCACCCTTCAGCCTGAACTGACAAAAACAGTGAGTGGCAAATGCATTCTTTCCCTGTGGCAGTGATTCTTTTTCTTTCTTTTTTCTTTTTTGGGTACCAGGAATTGAACTCAGGACCTTGCCAGACACTTGTGCTTGCCAGACAGGCACTTGTGCCACTGGGCTATAATCCCTGGTTGTAGCAGTGATTCTTGTGGTTTTCAGTGTGTGAGAACATGAACAACTTGTTAAAGTTCTAAAGTTTTAACATGAAAAACTTGTTAAAATACAACCTGTTGGGCCATACCTTACATTTTTGGTTCAGCAAGTCAGGGATAGACCCCCAGATTTCGATTTCTAATAAGTTTTTAGGGAATACTGATGCTGCTGTCCAAGGATTACATTTTTCTAACTTGATGAACAATAGCTGGCATATTACTAAGAAGCACTAGGCTAGGAGATAGGAGTCTTGAGTTTTTGTACTTACTACTCCTTATTTAGTTATGAGTTTTACTTTTTATCCCTAAAAAGAGACAAATTATAGATGTCTGTTCTTTCAATACATAGGCCTTCCTCAACAAGTTTTCCTTTTTGTGGGCCTTATACTTTTGGAGACCATTAATTTTTTTCCACAGAAATAAAATATGTATTTTTAAAAGAATTTATCTTAGAGAATAAAACCAAGCAAAATAAAACAGAATAAAGCCAATCAAAACAAGACACTGTAGTTGCACAGGATTTCAAAACAAGATAAAATCAACAATGGTTGCCATAATGCCTCTTGTTGTCTTCAGAATAGCTGCCCATACCTTCAGACATAGTAAAATCAAACAAAACAGAAACAGAATAGAACCAATAAAAACAAAACAATGAATGCAATACAGGACTTCAAAACAAGATAATAGTAAATCCAAAATGGCTACCATAATATATCTTGTTATCTTTGAAATAGCTGCCCATGCCATCAGATACAATAAAATCAAACAAGATAAAACAGAATAAAACCCAAACAAAACAATGAGAATGATATAGGATTTTGAAACAAGATAATAGAGAATTAACAATGGCCTCCACCTTCAGAAGGAGATCCCCCATATATGCTACATTGTGTATTGTTATCTTCTGAATGGATGATCAGACTACCAGCTTTAGGCCTGCAATTTCAGTGAAACACTAAACACTACAAACATTAAGTTGTATTTTACCTCATTAGCTATCATCACAGCCTGTGTTTGTCCAGATCAGCTGGTCACTTGCGGGGGCAGGGTGAGGGGGTGGGGAATGTTGGCTCTTCTTGTCTCCGTGCCCACACACCGAAAGGGGCTGGTGTCTGGCTCTCTCCTAGTCAGCCTGTGCATGGTGCCAACTCACAGGAGGTCTTAGCTTCTTACTGACTTCTTGCTCTCCTCTCCTGCAGTTCATGAATGATGCTGACTCACAGGCAAAGGCTGGTGTCTGGCTCTCCTCCAGTCAGGCTGTGCATGGCACTGACTTACAGGAGGTCTTAGCTTCTTGTTGACTTCTTGCTCTCCTCCCCTGCAGTCCCTGAATGGTGCTGAGTCACTGGCGAGGGCTGGTGTCTGGCTCTCCCCAGTCAGCCTGCCTAAATTATGTATTTGAATAATAGCCTGATAATCCTGATTTTTGGCCAAGATCTGATTTTCTTTGGTCTTTTTGAAATAAGGGAAGTAACTCAGGGGTCTTGGGTCTGTAACCACTGAGTTAAGTGATATTTAAGGTTTTTCTCATAGCTAAAAGAATGTGATACCCAAGGCAGTCACGCCACAGTGCCAAACTGCAAGTTATCTTTTGGGGTGGTGGTGAACTTGGCTCCACTGAGGTTGGCTGGTAGCCAGTTGAGGATACTGCTTAGCAGTCTTCAGGTACCAGTTGGAAGTCTGACTAGTTCATTTCTGAGATCTCAATCTCAGTTTTAAAACTGTGGCTTTAGGGACCCATAACCTCTCCCAGGTTTTTTCTCAGGGCCTCAAAATGGATAGTCTGGGGCAAAACTGATTCAAATGTTTTGGAGTTCATGACTCACCCATGTTTTCCTGGGAGCTGTTTAGTTCTCCAAAGAGATTAATGAATTAATGGGTTAAGCAATACTGTTAGAGTTGATTTTGATTCTTGTTAAGCTGAATGAGTTCAGATATGTCCTATGTGGAAAAATATATCATCTGGGCCTCACATGCCCAGAAGAGATGACTGCTGAACATCTGGGCCTCTGCTGGCTGCTGCAAACTCTGCCTGTACTGGTTGGAAACACATCTATACTCACATCTTTTCCAGCTAAGTGAGCTGTTAGCTTGTGCGAGAAACACATGTGAACTTGATCATTTGTATGTGATGTATTGAGTCAAACTGTTACTCTTCCATGGGGGTGGAAGATGGTTCAGATGGGGAGAATTGCTGTTTTGAATATCTTTGTCTCTTTGAGCTCATGTGAAACCAAATGTGTCTGTGAATTGCGTCTGACTTTTAGAGACTTTCCTCATACATTTCAGTTGGTAAGATTCTTTTTTTTAATGTAAATGTTTTCTAAGCATTAATTTCTATCCAGCTTCAGTGTGAGATCCTAAGAAGATGTCACTTTTGGCCCCAGTCCCCCAGTTAAGTAAGGCAGCCAGTCCAAACAGATATTAAGGGAAATATAGAAAGCTAAGCAGGACCTGATGGGGAAGAAAATTACCTCGTCATGGCTCTCCGGCAAAGCTGTTGTTCAGATCTGCTGAAGAACTAACTTTGGGACTGATATAAGTAAGAGAAGTCCCTCAAATGGGAACATAAATGAATGTTGGAATTCTGTGTCTTTGAAGGATGTGATGTTTCCCAAGTAAAAGGGAGGGATTTTCTGAGTAGAGAGAGCAGCAGGTACAAATTCTCAGTCTGTTTTGATGGGTCAGAAAGCTATGTGGTTGGCTACGGATGAAAGGTAGAATAGGTGGGAGTGAGTGTAGCAATCAGGAAAATCAAGGCCAGATTGCAAAATTTCTTTTATGCCATACTGCAGAGCAGTGGTTCTTAAATATGAGTATACATGGGACTCTCCATCAGTGCTGTGAAAACTTAGATTCTTAGGCTCTACTCAGAGTTTCTGCTTCAGTTGGTCTGAAAATAGCATTTCTAACATGTACCCTGGTGATGCTGCTGGCTAGAAACCACACTTTTAGCATCACTGCTATGGAGCTTGGATCTCTGAGCAATGGGTGCTTCTGAACATCACTAAGGAGTGTGACAATCAGATGTGCAGTTTGGAAGGAACCTCTTGATAAAAATCGTGGAGACCATGTCAGGAGAAAGAAAGGTCAGTTAGGTCATGGTTGAAATGGTTGTAATAGTAGAGGATGGGGGAGGCCTGAACTAGTTGGTTGAGAGGGGTGTACATGTGGGAGGTGCAGGTAGCTCCTGTGCTTTTAGCTTGGAGTACGGGCTCCTGTTTTCAGCCCTTGGCTGGCATGGAGGTTATCCCTATCTGCCTACTGAGTCATTCTGCAGGTGGGATTGTTGAGGCTCTATATCATGGGCCAGGCCCATCCAAGGCTGCACAAAGAGCACAGTGCTGCCCCTCTCACAAGAATATTTTTTAGCCAACTTCTGCAGGATGATCTATTGCAGTTTTCATTTTCTGAGCATATTTTATTCATTTTTATTAGGTCATTTAGCAAATAATCTTAATTTTCTGCTTAGATCAGAATTTTAGAAAGTAATGTACTGTTGTAATGTTAATGAGTCCCCTAATAAGCTCCAGGAGAATGCCATTTGCAAATCATTCCTGAACATAACTGTCAGTCAGCCTGGGTGCCAGTTAGCATACCTCTTAGCAGTTCTTCCTGAAAGGGCCCAGAAATTTCTGGAGGATTCTTGCACCTGACTGGGCCTCCTGGGAAGTCTCTGCAGGAGAGAAAAGCAGATAAGAGAGTCAAAGCTCATCTCAGTGCTAAACTGTGGCACCTGCTGTATTCTTGTTTCTCTCCCCAGGCACCCTGGGTTGCCTGGAGCAGTAATTGTGGTGGTTTGGCAGTTTAACCATGCAGGCATGCTGGGATTTTAGTTGCAGGATGGTGGTGGATAAAGGAGATAGGAAGCAAAATTTATCGAATGATTCTTTGTACCAGGCACTGTGTTAGGATATGCTTTTTATTCATATTTTTATTTTTAAAATATTATTTGTAATACAAATAATGCATTAATACTTCTTTTTCTGTAAATTATTTTAGCAAACAACTTATTCTTTACAATAAAAACAGGGCTGGAGAAGTATGGCCTGTGCATCAAATCTATCCTCCAAATTTATTTGTTTGTTTGTTTGTTATTTTGAGGCAGGGTCTCTCACTATGCAGTTCAGGCTGGTCTTGATCTCACTGTGTAGCCCAGGCTGGCCTTGAACTTGCAGCATCTTCCTGCCTCAGCCTCCAGATTGCTAGTGCTGGTATTACAGGCATACACCACACACCTGACTGTGAATTGTTTTTGTAAGTAAAGTTTTATTGGATTGCAGTCACACTCTTTCAGCTGCTTATATCTATGACTGGCTTCATGCTGCAATGCCAGAGTTGAATAATTGTGACAAAACCCCAGATGATCCGCAGAGCTGAAAATAATTTGCTATCTGACTGTATTAGTTACTTTTATCATTGCTGATATAAAATGCCCAGCACCCACAAGTTAAGGGAGGGAAAGTTTATTTAACTCTGTAGAGGATTCAGTCTATAATCGGCTGCCTTCAAGGCAGGGTGGCATGGTAGACCTGCATTGCAGATGAGAAACAGTTTATGGCAGTTTTAGGAAGCAAAGTAAGTAAGCAAGGGGAAAACAAGTCTCTTTCTGTCCCTTATATTATATCCAGGTGACAGGGGTTAAGGCAGTGCCAAACCAAGCAGTGGACCAATTTAGTAATCACTCACCCTTAATGCTTGCACTCTTAATTCTAGCATTATGCTATGAATCAGTCACACACTCAAGATTCAGTCACCTCTGAAAAAGCCCCACCTATAACTGCATGAGGCCTTGAAGGGACATCTAGGCACAATGTGTAACATCAACCCTTTACAGAAGTTTGCCTGGTTTAACATATGGATGCTCACTTTTCTGTACATTTGTACATCAGGCATGTTCATGAACTCTTTTTTGTGTGTAGGTGGGTTTATAATATTCATTGTCCTGAGACAATTTTTTTGTTTTTATTTTGTTTTGGGGATCATCTCATAGAAGAATATTATTTTATGGACTTTTACTTTGTAGTATTACTGCATAGTAATCTATAATATAAATATCTTATACATTTTCTCTTTGTATTTCCATTGATTTTCTTCACTATTTTTAAAGTAAACTTATTTTGGAATAATTTTATATCTATAGAAAAGTTGCAAAGAGAATACAGAGTCTCTGTAAACTTGTCACTCAGTTTTCTATATTAACCTCTTGTATTACCATGGTGCATTTGTCAAACTAAGAAACTAACATTGGCAATATTTATTTTTGAATACACCAGTAATGCATAAAGAACATATCCTTGTAAAAATAAAAACACTACAGAGTAGGTTCAATTCTCTCTTGGCCTCCCACCCTAATCCCTGGCTACTTAACCAACCTCTGCCCCAAGTCTGTTTGTATTTATCCTTATACGCTTCTCTGTAAGCATGTACTACACATGCACATAGAACAGTGTTGAAAGTATAACATTGTTTTGTAGTTCAAAAATATGAATAATATAATACTATGCATATTGTTGTACCACTTGTTTTTTTTTTTTTCCTTTTAGAAGATCTTGGGCACATATTCATGGTCATGTGCTGATCAGTCTTATTCTTTTAGTTACTACATAGCTTCTCCACCAGCTGAAGACAACACAGTCTATTTAACCATCTCCCTATTGATGGTGATTTAGGTTGTTGGGTTGTTGCTATTTTTTCACTATGATGAACAATGCTGTAATCAGCATCTTTGTACATTCAGCCTTTTTTTTTTGCACGTGTGTAATTACTTATTTTTTAAAGGATAGATTCTTGTAATTAAAATCACTGGATCAATAGGCTCGTATGTTCATTTTCCAGTAGATACGATCACATTTTTATCTAAAAAATCTTCACTCTAATGTATCTCCACTGCAATGTATGAGAGTATATTTTCCTAATTAGCAACAACAATTTTTTTTTTTTGCTGGGTTGAGAAGTAATACCTCATGTATGTGTCCTGGTTATTAGTGAAGTTAAGCATTCTAATTTCCATCTATTTACTGCTGAAGGACTGCACATATGTTAAACCAATTAATCATCCTAGCTGCTGTTTGAGAAAAATACATTTCTTCAGTTTTACAGATTAGAAAATTAAGGCTCAGAGAAGTGAGTTACCTGTTCAGGATCTCAGAGGCCATGGATAGTGAGGCTGGGATTATGAATGTTCTGAAGTAGAAGAGTCTGGGATAAGCTTTTAGCAGAAAGATGAAGTTTGTATAGTGAGTCCAAGATACATGTGCTGACATTGTCCAAGTGTCTCATGTTTGATGGCGGGATACAACTGGGGGAGCTTGAGATTTGAATCTGTACATAGCATCGAGTTTGGAGACTAATCTATGAATCTAGATTAGCACTTTAGTTTAGGAGAACTCCCAATAATGGGTCCCAAGTTAAAGGCCTGACTAAAAAGGAGGGGTGGAAAAATCTGGGCAGGAGTGGGGGTCCAGAGAAGTAGGCTGAAGAAGCCCCCCTGGCAAGGACTAGTATCAGAGGGGCTAGCATTTGTTGGTCATGAAATCGTGCAGATTTTCCCCAAGCTTGTGGCTTGGAGTCTAAGGATAGCAAGGTCAACTCTAGGACTTAACTGCTACTTGGTCTTCTAATGTTAATCCCATCTTGATATGGGTCAGCTCCAGCTGAGCTCCTAGTTTAAAGATTATAGGTCCCTGAAAATAAGAGGGGCTAGGAAAACTGATAGATTTGTGACTTGCTCTTATCTATCTAGGAAAATTTTAAATGTCTTTAAAAATTGAATTGGACATCTGCTTTTGGGAAGATGAAGTTAGTTATACTTTTCTTTATTGTTATTCAATCCAGTTAAAACCCTGAATATTACATTTAAAGCAGAGAGAAGAATATAGATAAGCTAGGGATCTCAGAACCTGAGGAATGACAAAGTGGCAAGCTCCTTGGGTTTTATTTTTGCCTCCAATTTTACAAACTTGGATGTGAAAAATTGGCAGTCTGGAAATGCAAACAGGCATAGATCAAAAATTTCAACAAAAACCTGCTCTCTTTAGCTAAAACAACAGAAAAAGAGCAGTCTCACAGGACTGAAAACTTTTAACAGTACTGTAATTGCTTTACTCTAGCTAAATGCTACAGAAAAGCCCACTTTTATCCGTGTCAGCAAAGACCAGATATGGAACCTAAAATTCCCCTCTGAGGCAGTCCAATGTTCCTGCTGGGATGGTGTCAGAGAAGGCCAAGAAACGGGGACTTTCATCTTCATCAGTCCATAACAAGTCCTCTCCAGGCTTACTTCAGCACGACAGCGGAGGCCTTTCGGAGTCTGGGCTTCCTCCCCAACCTGATAGTAAAAAGGT
Organism: Cuniculus paca; assembly: GCA_004365215.1. Lineage (NCBI taxonomy): Eukaryota > Metazoa > Chordata > Mammalia > Rodentia > Cuniculidae > Cuniculus > Cuniculus paca. Next base: position 8,431 of record RJWT010034392.1, read on the forward strand.
GCCCCTTTCTCTAGCTCCTGGGCTGCCGTCTGATGAGGCCAAGTGGAGAACCAGGACTTTCACAATGGCCAAGCACTAATTGCAGTTTCAGTGGAGACCATGTGTGGAGCTGGAATTTTCGCTGTTGCCTAGCAAGCAGTATTAAGGTCTCTCCTACCCTGGGTGTCAATAGAAGCTGAGGAGAAATATGGCCTTCTATGTTCTCATAGAAGTAATGAGGTAGTGTCCCTATTCCTTGCTCTTAATCTATTGGAGTAGTGTCAGAAATGCCAGCTAAAACATAAGGGATAAATAAGACCCAGACTCTCAGGAGATACTTCAGGGAACAATTGTATATGTTCTTGTAGTGAATAAAAAAATAAAGAGGTTCAACAAAGAAATATAAAATCTTAGGAAAGAAATGAGGTGTAAACAACTAAATAGAAATTTTAGAACTGAAAAAGATATAAACTAAAATACAAGCTCAATGGATATGCTTAACAGCAGAATGCAGCAAACTGAGGAGAGAATCAGTAACTTGTAAGGTACAACAATAGAAATAATTCAATCAAGACAACACAGGGAGAAAATAGACTGAAAAAGTTAAGCAGAGCCTCAGAGAGATGTGGGAGTATATAAAAAACTCTGACATTCATATTATTGGGGGCTCAGAATTGTGAAGAGAAAGATGAAAGTGATAAAAAACAAATAAATAATGGCTGAAAAATTTTCAAATTTGGTAAGAGATATTAGTTATTGATTCAAGAAGGCAAAAAAGACATAGACTTCCTTTCTCCTATCCCAGCTTCTCTTGTCTTTTGAAGAATTTCTTCCCATTTTACAATATCTATTGTACATTTTGGGTCTTATTTACTCTTTCTACTTCTCACATTAAGGAAACAATATATTTACACATGTGAGTCTGATTTATTTGACTTGTAAGTATGGTCTCGAGTTGTATCCATTTGCCTGTGAAAGTCTCAAGTTTATCCTTCTTTATGGCTGAGTAGTACTTCTTTGTATAAAAAGACCACATCTTTTTTATTCATTCCTCCACTGAAGGGCATTTGGGTTATTTCCAAGATTTGGCTATTAAAAATGTGCTGCTATAAACATGGGTGCACATATATCGCTGTGGTATGATGTTTTTAATTCTTCTGGGAAGATATCCCAAAGGGGAACAGCTGGGTCAAATGAGACCTCTAATACTAGTTTTTTTTTTAAAGAGAAAAAAAGTAAAAAATAACAATAAAACAGAGTTTCAAAACAGACTAGTAGGACAGTAACAATAATCAATACATTGCATATTGTCTACATAGTTAACTGAAGAAGATTTTATGACAACACTGATGTAGTTTTAGATATACATAGATTAAGTATTTAAGGCAATCATAAATGAGGAAATAAAAGGGTATATAAAAAAAGACACGTTTCTATATTCCATTCAAACTTGTAAGATAATAGTATCAATAAACTGATGAATTATACATATATGATGTGATATTTAGAGAAGCTATTAAAACTATACAAGGAGAGGCAAAGTGTTCAAATAATCTAGATGAAGACAGGAAAGAGAAAAAAAAATCAGAGAAGATAAAAATGTTAGACTTAAGCCCTGTCATATCAATAGCATTAAATGTTAATGGTCTAAGTACAACTATTAAAAGATAGAGACTGGAAGAGTAGGTTAAAGGTATGATTCAACCATATGCTGTCGACAAGACATTCATTTTAAATATAATGATACATGCAGGTTGAAAGTAAAAAGATGAAAAAAGATGCATCATGCAAATATTAAAAGAAAATTAGAGTGACTATATTAATATCAAATAAGGTAGATTTCAGAAGGCAGAAAGTTATCAGAGACAGAAAGGGACATTATATAATAATACTCAGGTCAAATCACCAAGAACACATAAAAGTGAGCAGAATCATGCACAAACATATCTATGAAGATGTAAAGTACAATGGCAAACCTATTCAGTAAAGTTGAATAAACATAAACAACAATTCTAATCCTGGATACATAAACAGAGACAAATGAGCACATACATCTATCATGAACTAATAGCAAAGACAAATATGAGTATGTTGGTAGTAGTATTATTTATAACTAAAAACTGAAAGAACAATCAAAGTGTCTATCAACACAGAACATATGTGCAGTGTGTTCAACCTTGGAATATCCATACTATGTATATAGCAACAAAAATGAGCCTCTTACTGCTACGTACAACAACATAGGGGTGGACACCAAATGTTATATTAATTTTAAAAGCCACTACATACATACTATATGATTCCATTTATGCGAAGTTCAAAAATAAGCAGGAAAACTTAACTATGCATTGGACACTGAATAGTGGTACCCTTGTGATTGTGAGGTGACGTGAGAAGTCTTCTGTAGTAATGAACTATACCTAGAAATGGATGTGCTGGTCTGAGTGTTGTATATATGGATATGCAATAGGTAAAAATTTATAGATCTTTAAGATTTGTTTCATATCTGTATCTGTATCTGTTTCTCTATCTCTATTTCTAGCTCTAGTTCTAACTGTAGCTCTATTTATCTATATACCTTAATTTAAAAAAGGGCAGATTCTGGTCAAGCAGTATCGATTAATTACTTATGTTATGCTAGACACTTTCGTTACATCCTGAGCTGCGGTGTTCTTGCATTTGTGGCACTGGATACCTGTCTCAGTTTCCCTTCTGCACTCAAGTTCCTTGCTGGATCTGGCTGTCTCTCTAGCTATTGGCAAGGCTCCTGGTTCATTCCTGGTCTTTTATGACAGATATACCATTTGCTCCTTTTTGAGCATAAATACTGTCTCTGTTTGAAAGATCTGCCTATTCCTGCCTCAGAATTGGGCTCTTTGACAGTCACTGCATCTTGAATAGACCAGCTGGGGGCGTTTGGCTTCTTTGTGAACCCAGCCTGCAGTTACCATTTTCTGCCTTCAGGACCCCTTAGTCTAGTCTCTGCATACACCACTGCTGAACAAGTGTCCTTCTGACATTTTGAAGAGCTGCTACCTTGTCAATAGGCATCACCTCAAGTATAAGTGGGAGCTGAGACATCCTCTCTTATGTCCCCTCTAACTTCTCTAATGAGCTTCCCTAATTTTAAAGGTGCTATTTCCTGAGTGCTTGCTGGAAGAAGAGATTTTTATCAAGGGACTTGCCAGAGCATCATATGTTGAAAGTGAATCCCCCTGAGAGTCTTTGCTGCAAATGTGCCTGTTTGTTGTTTTGCACCTTACTTGGAGCCTGAACTTTGCTGGCAGGGATGATCAGATCTCTTCTTGCTAAGGAATAGTTGGAACAGAGCTGGAAAGATGACTCTAATGACAGCCCATTATTATACAAATTCAAAAGTGATTCAGCCATTCAGGGACAAGAGTTCCTTGTGGGTACAAAGTGTTCTCAGGTGTGGATGTAGGGGGGAAGGCAGTCTTGGTCTTTGGCACGCAATGCCAGGTGCTTTGTTTCTGAAACACGTATCAGTGTGCCATTTGTCTTTAATACCACATTTGCTGGACCTTTATGTGAAATAACCTATTGCTTTCTGGGCTTGTGAGCCCAGGTTCCTTGTTATTCTTAGTAGTTTGGGTTTTCATGTGGAGGGGAAATCAGTAACAACTTATCAGCTAGTTCACTTTGATTACTTTCTATTCCTCAACTTGCAATAATTTGCAATATTTCTTATACAAAAGCAGCAGACAGTTTTCTCCTGAGTTGGTGTTAGTGAATCAAATATCCAAAACAGAATGGTTATCAGTTGTAAAGGTAAATAAGCCTTACATGTGTTAGAGTGCTAACTGTGATTAACTGTTCTTTCTTTTGGAGATCAGTGAATGACTGAATTTTGGAGGGAATCTGTTCCCTGTGCCAATGTTCTAGGGCACTGACTATAGCTATTAGGTGCGTGGGTCCTGGTCCCACCTCTGCTATTCTTTAGCCTTATGACCTTGGACAAGTCATAGAAAGACATTCATGAAGTTCATTATTGCTCACCCCCTCTTTTTTAAAGTCACTCTTGCTTGCACATCCATATCTGCCTGAGTGTTCCCAAGACTGCAGTCCTCACTACCCCTTGAAGAGTCTACTTTGATAGTCAAGAAGTCCAAATACCAAACATATGATGGCATTTGTTCAACCTTTAATAATTCTGTGTGCACTGTACTTGTAACCACATCTCTAGATTCACCATGCTATGAGTATACTTGCGTACTGAAGAAAAGCAGTATTTGAGGAATCTCTGTAGGAATTCATGAGAAACAACTCATCTAAAAATAAGAGCTGGTCAGTGAAGCTATCAGGTCTGGCCATAGCAGATTTTTGTTTTTGTATTGGAACAGACAAGACATTTTTTCCTGGGGAGGAGTGGGGAGAGGGACTCTATTGCCATTAGTGCTATACTTTGTTGTTCGGGTCTTGAAGATGCACTGTCTGTGTGCAGATTCTCCCACTATCATCAGGGATACCTCTCTTTTATCTTCTGGCTTTGATAGTCTTCTTCATAGGGGCCCTGGTCCACCCCTTACTCAACTTTGCCGATTGCTTTCTTTTCTCTCAACTCAACAAAACTCCACTCAGGCAAAATGAAGGTCATTATGTGAAAGACCTGGGAAAGTTTTCTTGGAAAACTGGAGGGAGTACTCTCTAAGCCCCATTCCCAGGAAGCAGTTGAGTGCCAGCTCTGGCTTGGTCTGTACACTGTGGTAAGATGTAAAGTGCTTGGCATAGTAGCTCCTCAGTCAGTGATAACCAGTGTACTACCTTTGTCCCCATGTGCCAGCCCAGTGCGAGATCCTGTAGATTCTGGAATAGGAACAGGATGAAAGGCAGAAGCTTTCTTAAACTGAAGTGCCCAAAATTAGAGCAGCATGGAAGGCAGGGAGGGCTTACACTCTCCATGGCTCCTGCTTGCCTCATTCTCAGCAAAAGCAGCAGGTGGAGCAATCGGCAAAGATCCTTTTATTTTCTCCATGTGCACATCTACTTTTTAGAAACCTTTGCAATTTACAAATCTGAGTTCAGGAAGAATAATGCTCAGCTTGGGCCAGAATCATCCAGATGTTAGCTTCATGGAAGATGTGGCACTGGACAGTGCTATGGGCGTGGGTGGGCCAGCTGGGGGGTGTTTGCTCATTGAATTTCTTGTAAGGAATGAGACTCTGCAGGCCTCATGTCTATGCCTTCCATCTCACTCTATTCTTGTCCAAGTTCCGCATAAAAAACTAGGTCAGCACTCTCAGAGGCCCTGTCCATAG
>RJWT010034393.1:0-13689 GCA_004365215.1 Cuniculus paca
AAACCCTGATCTCAGTAGACTAAGTCAGATCCTTCAGAAATGAGTAAATTTGGAACCATATAGATGCTTTCTCATCAAAATATATTAAAGGGATGTCTAAGAGTCAGAAGAAAGAAATGTAACTTTACAAAAGAGAGAAAATGACTACTGCTTATTCCTTTCCTAAAATTAGAAGAATGGATATCACAGAAGCCAGTAATATCTCTGGGTCCATAAGTAGGTTCATTCTCCTGGGCTTCCCCTGCCGCAGAGAGGTCCAGATCCTCCTCTCTGTCATCTTCTCCCTCATCTATGTCCTTACCCTAGTGGGGAACACATCCATCATCTGGGCTGTGTGGTCCAGTCTGAAGCTCCACACACCCATGTACATTCTCCTGGCCAACTTCTCCTTCCTGGAAATCTGCTATGTCAGCTCTGATGTGCCCAAAATGTTGGCCAACCTCATCTCTCAGACCAAGAGCATCTCCTATGCTGGCTGCCTGCTCCAATTCTACTTCTTCTTCTCCATGTGTGCTGCAGAGGGCTACTTTCTGTCTGTGATGTCTTTTGATAGGTTCCTTGCCATCTGTCGGCCTCTGCACTACCCCACAATAATGACTCACCACCTGTGTGCCCGCCTGGTAGCCTCGTGCTGGGTTGGTGGCTTTCTATCCATTCTGATGCCTGCAATTCTTATGTCCCAGGTCCCCTTCTGTGGTCCTAACATCATTGACCATTTTTTCTGTGACCTGGGACCTTTGCTGGCATTGTCTTGTTTACCAGTTCCTAAAACTACTCTAACTTGTGCTACTGTAAGCTCTCTCATCATCTTCATCACCTTTCTCTACATTCTTGGGTCTTACACTTTAGTTCTGCGAGCTGTATTGAGAGTTCCAGCTGGCTCAGGCAGGAGCAAAGCTTTCTCTACATGTGCTTCCCACTTCTTGGTAGTTTCCCTGTTCTATGGCTCAGTCATGGTAATGTATGTGAGCCCAGGTTCTAGGAGCCATCCTGGGACACAGAAATTTGTGACACTGTTTTATTGCATGGCGACTCCATTCTTTAATCCTCTGATCTACAGTCTCCGGAACAAAGATATGAAAGATGCCCTGAAGAAAGTCCTGCGAGCACCATCAAAAGAAATTTCTAAAAATACAGAGAAATGATACATATTTTTCTATCATTATTCTCTTGGGAATACAGACTTTTTCTCTTTCAAGAATAACTACATTCTGAAACATCCAAATGTTTGATTTCATAAAAATGTGACATTACACTCAAAGAACTCTCACACTATCTCAAAGAGTAACGACAATCTTAAGAGCTCGTTGTAGTAAAATTTTGTGTGAATTTTATTCACCAATGTATTGGTTTCCATTTTGGAAATTTTCTAAGTCCTGAAACTGATGCAATCAATTTAGTATTAACAAAGCTAAGACTTTACGCTTGCAAATTACATATTGACTTTTAGCCTCTTATTATTTTATATATTTCAAATGAGTTTCACATTTTCCTTTCCAACTGTAGCTTTTCTATAATAAAATGTACCATCTCTGTATGCACAAAAAAATCTGTTGCTTTATTTTTTCTCATTTTTTTATTAGTACATGTTTGTAGTACATAATGATCACATTTCTCATGTGCAACTGTTACATATAAGTAACACATTTTAATTCTTTTTATCCTCTTCCCCTCCCCTTTCCCTTTCCATCTTTGTTCCCTTCTCATTTAGATCTATCTCCTTACTTCCTCTTATCTATCTTTCAAGGGGAGACTTTTACCAAAAGTGATTGCACTGAATGCAACAAAGGAAGGGACTTTCTAGACAATAGCTCAGGATTCTTGGAATTCATAGAGTTCATAGCAGAATCTGGAGGACAATGGTCAGCAGAATTAAAAGCAGTTATTTTCAGGGATGTTTTCTCTGACCATTGTGTCCCTTCAATAACAATGCTTAAACTATGTCAACATGTGTCATATAGCAAATCATCTCATTCTTTCCCTGTCCCCTGACCAGAACTCCTATATGAAAATGTTGCAAGTGGTTTACTTCTACATCTTTGTTCTCATATTATTGAGTAACAAATAAATAACTGCAGAGGTCTCAGCTCTGGGCTATTTCTCTGAGTCTCTCTATATGGAAGAAGCAACCCCTCTGGGTTCTTGGTGATAGAATTATAATTCATCCCTTAGTAATCATTTTCATCTACTGGATACCCACAGTGACACACTGTGACAATCTTTCATTCTGCTCTCTGTTTAGACTTTGAATTTCTATCAAAGATCCAGCATATGTCACTGAAATAGTAATACTTCTTCCTTTGTGTTTTGTTCACTGCCAAGTATTGATAAAATGTTCCTGGTGTGCAACAAGTGAAAACAAGAAATTTCCAAACCAACTTTAAAGATGACACATAGAAAATCATGTATATATTCTCATATGCCAAAGTATTAAGTATTGCTTGCACAAACTTGGGTTTTGTGCTATCTGAGTGTTTTAGTGGAGAAACATCTACTATTTTAGAAAATTCTCAAGGGAAACCAGAGAATGGACTGCACCAACCAAAATGTAATCTGTTTAAAGGCAGTCACAACATGACTGAACTCTTGTACTTGGCTTTACCATATATCAGCAGTCTGAAATGATCATGTTTTGAACAATGGCACAAAATTTTGTTTTTGTGGTGTGGGGTGGCATTTGTGAAGTGGTTTCCTATATGCTGAAGAAAAATGATTTGAATAACATCTAATGTACATCAGATTCTATGTTCAAGTTTTAAATATAAAAATGACTTTATGGGCCTCCTCTAAATTATTTTGACGTTTAGAGTATTTTCTATAATTTAATATGTTAAATGACAATGATCTCTGTACCACTGTGGAACTGAGAGAGGATTTGGGGTCCTCAGAAGTCCTAAAAGGTTGTTTCTCTGCAGATAACCAGACTCACCCTTCCTAAGGTAACTCTAGTATAGTGTGATTTCTAACTATGGTTCTTATTTCCATACTACAGAAGTTAGCCCTGGATGATGAAATAAGACAAAAGGAGAGATTTATTGGTGAGATATCAGAAATTTTACAGAATCAATAAAAGCTAGAAAACCAATTTTGAGGCTCAGAGATGCTACTTTGCAGAAGTGATCTGATGAAAAATCACCTTTGCCACAGCCACAGTTGCTCCCATGGGCTACTTTATGCTATAGATACCAATGCCATTCTCTTTGAGGAACTTTTATTTTTTGTGATAATTGTGTTATCTGTTTTATCACCATTTTATACTAATATTTCAACACAGTTGTCTACCTACTTCTTGTATTATTAAACTTCAAGAAAAACCTAGGGTTGGTGCATCTGCTTGGCCAAAAAACAAAATTTTTTTCCCATGCCTTTGATACAAGAACCTAAGAGAGTTAATATCTGGCAATATATACTCCAATAATGCAAAAATAAGTTTCAAGCCTGATGGATACAGTGCACTTCCCCAATATAAAAAAAAGGATAAAGAAAATATGGTAGTATTTACACTTGACGGAATACTATTCTGCCATAAACAAAGATAAACTTGAGTCATTTGTAGGAAAATAGATATACCTTGAAACTATTAAGTGACCTAAATCAGTTACACAAGCTTAAATATTGCATAGTTTCTCTTCTATGAGAAACTGAACTTATGGGTGAAGAGCACAATAAAAGTTAAGCAATAGGAAGTAGGGAGATAAATCATTCTCAAGTAGGAAGGGGATTAATAGATGGTGGGAGAGGTTAGGAAGGGAAAGAAAAGGAATGAAAAAAGGAATACTTCAAACATGTATTTTAAAAAGGAGTTGAATCTGGGTGTTGTGGTACATGTCTCTAATCCCAGAAGAAAAATTGAATCTGGGAGGTTGAAAGAGGAGGATCACAAATTAGAACCCAGCCTGAACAGCTTATCAATTTAGCAAGACCCCTTCTCAAAATTAAAAATAAAGAAAAAAATAACTGGGGATATACAGCTTGGTGCAAAGGCCCTTGGTTCACTCCAGTACTACAAACACAGAAAAAGAAAAAAAAATATCAACTCTAAAAATCCCTTCATTTTGATTTGCTATAATGTCTGGGCAATGTTTTCTATAGATATTGTACAAGATATGACTTAACTAAACCATCTACCAAGTTATAGAGTGAGGTAAGTCTGAAGCGGAATAATAAACCACCAATGGACATCTGGGGATTATCTATCTCATAATGAAACTGTTAGATGGCATCATGTTGCTCCTAGGTCATTGCTGCATTAACTGGAAGTTTGAGAGTAGGCACTAAGTCTGTATTAGTTGCAGTAAAATTGAATGTTTCTCACTCTCCCTTAACCTTCCTAGAACTGGCAAGGGATATCTACAAAAATTTCTTTATTTACTTGTCATATTAAACCAAAAATTCTTAGACTGATCGAGTCTCCTCTCAGGTTAAAAAGCAAAGTGTGACCTGCAGCAAGTTATTGTCACACACTGATCTTTGATTGCCCTGAACATAAGAGGATAAAGAATCTGTGATACAGTGAAAAAACATCAGTAAGACGTTGATTCCAACTTCTGTTTATTTTTTACTGTGTGAATTACCTTAGGCAAATCATTTAGCTTTCCTGACCTGTTTTCTAATGTTAACCAAAAAAAAGGTACTAAAATACAAAATTTACATCCATCATGAGGAACACTGAAGATCTGATGTGGAAGCTTATTGAGCCCAGAAATCTTATCTTTTCATTCTTGCATTTCTAATATCCTTACAACAGTATTAGGTAAGCATTTTAATAAATATTTAACAAGAATCACCATACTTAGCATAGTATAAGGCAGATAGGATGTGTTTATTAAATATTCTCTCCTCTTAGTTATAGAATTTCCTCTGCAGCAATATATATTAGAGACTTCTGTTTCAATATTCCTTATAGTATGGCCAAAAATATAGCAATAATGGTGGTAACCAGTGAAAAAAATGTGGGAACCTGGATGAAATTCTTGTGTTTGTTTTATGCTGGCTTTTAGTTGTTAACTAGACAACTAAATAGTTGTTAACTTATTTCTTCTAAAATGTAAATGGGGTGGCAAAAATTATTTCAACTAAAATTACTTTGTCATTTTCTTTTTTTAATAAACCTATAAGACTACCTTAAAGAAAAAAAAAAGCAATTTGTGAGGGAAAAACTTCACCCAGCTTCTGTAGGATCTTCTGTCAGACTGGGACACATCAGGATGATGAGTAAAGGTAGATTCCTTCAAGAAAAGCTTTTCTACGTGGTCATACATGATGTGTGAGATCATTAACAACACTGTGTACTCATTCAGTGTGCCATTTTATCACTAAAATTAAGACTTAGAAAAATTTTTGGAATAAGAGTTTATGAATCTCAACATCACTTGAGTTCTGTATTTAATCATCAGTCCTCCAATTATTCCTGTAGGTCCAATATAGAAAACATGGCACACCAGTGGCTCTTGAATACTTTACATGTCCTAACTGTCCTAATTTCTCTACCTTTTGAATATAAAACTATTTATCAGTTAGGAAAACTTAGAATAATAAGAGCATGTAAATATCTCATTAATAGTGCTTATGTTGATTATATATAGATGTGACAATATTTTGAAGGAATTCCTTGAAACAAAATCTATTATTTAAAATGCTATCTGTGTCTCTTTATCTTTATTAATGTAACTATTAAAATACTTAACAAAATAAAAAAAGGAACATAAAAACTCAAATTCATGTAGTAAGGAATGAAAAATGTGGAATCACTACAGACCCTGGAGAAATACAGATCATCAGTACCTACTTTGAAAAACCTTTATTCTCATAGATTTGACAACACAGAAGAAATGGACACATTCCTAGAAAAGTATGAAAAACCAAAGGTGGATCAAGAAATATATAACTGCTAAATAACCCAATTTCAATTCATAAAATTGAAAATATAAATAAAAACTTACCAATAAAGAAAAGCCCATGTCTTGATGAATTCACAGCTGAATTCTACAAGAAATTTAGGGAAGGCTTAATACCAACACTCCTTAAAATTTTCAATGAAATTGAAAGGGAAGCAATTTTCCCTAACTCATTCCTGTAAGCAAGTATTACTTTGATACCAAAACCAGAGAAAGACCTAACCAAAAAAGAGAACTACAGGCCAATCTCCCTAATGAACATAAATGCAAAAATCCTCAATAAAATACTGACAAACAGAATGCAGTGAATCGTCAAGAAGATTATACACCATGACCAAATTGAATTCATCCCAGGAATGCAAGAATGAAAAACCAACAGCCAACATCTTACTAAATGGACAAAAAAATGAAAGCTTTTTGTTGCTGTACTGTAAAACATCAGAACTTGTCTCTATTTTACCCATAATTTAGTATCTGTTGACTGGTCTTTCCCCATTGCACCCATCTTGCTACTCTTCTCAGCCTCTGGAACAACCATTGCAGCCCTCAACTTATATGAGATTGACTTTTTAAAATTCCATGTATAGATCTCTGAGGCCTGTGGTCATCTGGGAACACACAGTGAGGCCCACAAGGACTGGGAAGCTGCTGCAGCCAGTGACCCAGCCACATACAGGAACCATAGGTGAGGCTCCTGGGGACTGAAAAGCTGCACCCAGTGACACCTGCCAACTGGCAGGAATCATCTCTGAGGCCAGTAGTGACTAGGAGTCTGCACCCAGCAACCCGCAGTCATCCAGGAACTGTAGGTGAGGCTTCTGGGCACTATAAAACTGTGTCCAGCTACCTACAGTCATCCAGGAACCCTCACTGAGGTGTGTGGGGTCTGAGAGTCTGCTCAGTGACTTGCTCACATCTGGGAACTATCTCTGAGGCCCACTAGGACCAGAAGTCCATGCCCAGCAGCCTGCAGTCATCCAGGAACCTTCAATGAGGCCCACAGGGATTGAAAGTCTGCACTCAGTGACCCTCCCACACCCAAGAACCATCCCTGAAGCCCTCAGGCACAGGCAGTCTGCACCCAGAGACCTGCAGTCATTGGCAACCCTCAGTGAGGCCTCCTTCTGGAAACACTCTCAGCATGGGAACCAATTAGGAATTGCCATCCAACTGAATTGGAAGAACACAGGAAAATGCCAAATGAAAGAACAAAATGCAATTTCAAACTTCCAGCCCATCCAGATCTATTACAGGAGACATAGACATAGATTAATTTAGAAATCACAAACCTGAAATCTCTGAAATGCTAGAAATGGAAGTAAAGAAACTACTCCAGGAAACAGTAAAGGAAATCAGATCAGAAATAATCTTTCAGGTAAAAACAGAAATTATAAACATAATGAAAGAATGGGTGAGTATATCCAAGGAACACATAGATTAAAAAAAAGGGGGAGCATAGAAAAATGATTGAAAACTTGAATGAACAATACAGGAAACAATTAGAATACATGAAACAGATTCAAGGAGATATCCAGGAAATTAAAAATTTCATTGAAAGCTGGTAAAACCACATAAATGAAATTGAAGACAGACTCTCAGACCTTGAAGATAAGGTTGAAGCTAGTGATCATGAAAGAAAAGATCTCTTGAAAATAACAAGGAATCAGGAAATAACAATTCAACAACTGAAAGATGATGCAAAGAGACACAATATATGGCTGATAGGTGTCAACACAAAAGGAGACAACACAAATGACATGAAGAGATTATTTGCAGAAGTAATAGCAGAAAATTTCCCAAACATGGGAATAGAAACAGGCACACAGATAAGCCAGGCATATAGATTTCCAAATAGCCATAACCAAAATAAATCTATACCTCCACATATAATAATCACCAATCCCAGAAGTTTAGCATAAAAACAGAATATTAAAAACTTCTAGAGAAAAGAAACAAATCATCTATAAAAGAAAGCCTATCAGAATCACAGCAGACTTCTATACACAAACTTTCAAGTCAAAAAGAGCATGTAATGAAGTACTTCAATTACTGAAAGAAAACAACTTCCAATTCAGATTGATGTACCCTAAAAAACTATCTTTCAAAATCAATGGAGAAATATGATACATCCATGACAAAGAACTGAAGAACTTCAAGACCACCCAACCAACCCTACAAAAAGTACTGAAAAACATTCAAGAAAGAGATAAAAATGGTGATAATTCCAAGAACTACAACAGAAAGAAAACAAAAAACAGAACAAGCAATTAAGCAGAGGAGAAAAGTAGGGAACTAACAGCAGAAAGATGACTTGACAAAGATAAGCCAATACATATCAGTTATATATATTAAAGCAAATGGACTCAATTCACTAATCAAAAGAAACAGACTGGCAACAGTGGATCAAGAAAGAAAATAAAACAATATGCTGTATTCAAGAAACATATTTAACTCAAAAGGAAATTCACAGACTGAAAGTCACAAGATGGAAAACAAGACTACATGTGACAGGAACCCAGGAAAAGCAAGTGTAGCTATTCTGTTTGCAGATAATGAGAACTTCAAATCAAGAATCATCAAAACAGACAAAGAAGGTCACTACATACTTGTTAGGGAAAACTTCAAGAGAAAGAAATTACAATCATAAATATTTATACACCAAATATGGGAGCACCCAACTAGGTAGAACAAATATTAATAGACACAAAAAGTCAAATAAGCAATAATACAATTATAATGGGGACTTTAACACCCTATTCACATGAAGAGACAGATCAACTAGACAAAATATCAACAAAGAAATAACAGAACTGAATCAAACTTGTGAACAAATGGACTTAGTAGGTATGCACAGAGTGTTCTCCCCAAAACATGAGAATAAATATTCTTCTCAGTTGCACGTGGGACATTCTGTAAAATAAACCATTTGCTAATCCATAGAATATGCTTAAGTCTGACCATGCATATTGTCTGACCATTAGGCATTGAAACTGGAAGTTAATGATGAAAGAAACTGCAAAAGCTCCATAAACACACGGAAATTAAATAGCACCTTACTGAACAACCAATGGTCACAGAGAAAATTAAAGAAAAAAATAAACAATATATACAATCAAACAAAAATACAAATACAACTTACCAGAACCTGTGGGATGCAAGGAATGCAGTCCTCAGTGGGAAATTTATAGCAGTGAACTCTCACATCAGGAGAACAAAACAAACACAAATAAATAACACAATACTGCACCTAAAACTTCTAGAAAAAGAAGAACAAGTCAAAACCAAAGATCAAAGAAGAGAGGATGTTATAAAGAGCAGAGCAGAAATTAATGCAACTGAGACTAAGAAAACAATACAATTAATGAATCAAAAAGTTGGTTCTTTGAAAGAATAAATAAAATTGAAAAGCCCCTAGCAAACCATATCAAAACAAGGAAAGAAAAAGCTCAAATTCAAGCAATAAGAAACGAAAAGAGTGAAATCACTAAAGATCCTGTGGAAATATAGAAGATCATCAATACATACTGTGAAAATGTTTATTCACATGCTATCAAAAACACAGGAGAAATGGACAGATTCTTAGAAATATATGAATTATCAAAGCTGAATCAAGAAGATATAAAACTTCTGAATAACTCAAAATCAGTTAATCAAATTTAAAATGTAATTTAAAACATACCAACAAAAAAAAAAGCCCAGGTTCTGATGGATTCACAGCTGAATTCTACAAGAAATTTAGAGATGATTTAATACCAGTGCTCCTCAAACTCTTTAATGAAATTGAAAGGGAAACAATTCTCCCTAATACATTCTGAGAGGTAAATATTACCTAGATACCAAAACCAGAGAAAGACCTAACCAAAAAAGAAAATTACAGTCTAATCTCTCTAATGAACATAAATGCAAAAATCCTCAATAAAATACTCACAAATAGAATGTATCAAATCATCAAGAAGATTATATACCACAACCAAGTAGGATTCATCCCAGGAATGCAGGGATGAATCACTGTATTAAAATCAATAAATGTAATGCACCGTATTAAAAGAGCAAAAGTCAAAAATCACATGATCATCTCAATAGATTTAGAAAAAGCTTTTGATAAAGTTCAACCCTCATTCATGACAAAAAACCTTATGGAAAATCAGAATAGATGGTCTTTATCTCTATCTGATAAAAGCCATCTATGACAAACCAACAGCCAATATCATAATAAATGTTCAAAAACTGATAGCTTTCATGCTAAAATCAGGAACAAGACAAGATTGTCCACTATCACCACTCCTATTCAATATAGTTCTGCAAACATTAGCCAGAGCAATTAGACAAGAGAGAAACATAAAAAGAATAAAGGTAGAAAAGGAAGAAGTTAAATTATCATTATTCTCAGATGACATGATACTCTACATGGAAGACCCCAAAAGCTCAACCAATAGACTTCTAGATTTGATAAGTAAATTCAGCAGTATAGCTGCATACAAAGTCAATACTCAAAAGTCAATAGCATTCCTGTACACAAACAACAAACTCACTGAGAGAGAAATTAGGAAAACCACACCCTTCACAATAACATCAAAATAAACCAAATACTAGGGAATCAATCTAACAAAGGAAGAAAAGATTTATCTATTGAAAATTACAGTACTCTGAAAAAACAAATTGAAGAATTAAGAATATGGAAAGATATCCCTTGCTCATGAATAGGAAGAACCAACATTGTGAAAATTACCATACTCCCAAAACTGTTATAACGATTTAGTGAAATCCCAATCAAAATACCATTAGTATATACCACAGATCTAGAGAATATATTCCTATAATTCATATGAAGCCTTAAGAGACCTAGAATAGCGAAGACCATCCTGGGCAGAAAAAAAAAGGAAGCATCACAATCCTAGACTTAAAATTATACTACAAAGCTGCTATGATAAAATCAACATGGCACTGGCAAAAAAAAAAAAAACAGAAAAGAGGGCCAATGGAATGGAACAGAACATACAGACACATAATGCAAACACATTCCACCACCTTATCTTGACAAATGGGCCAAACATGTTCACTGTAAGAAAGACAGACTCTTCAATAAGTGGTATTGGAAAAACTGGCTTTCTATATGCCAAAGAGTTAAATAGACCAATGTCTATCACCATGAAGTAAACTAAAATCAAAATGGATAAAAGATCTAAATATTAAGGCAGAAACACTAAACATACTGGAAAACAAAGTAGGTAGAAATCTTTTTTTATTTTTTTAATTTTTTTTAACTTTAAAGACAATAGAACAAAACAAAACAAAACAGAACAAAACAAAGCAAAGCAAAACAGAATAGAGTCAAACACAATACACCGTTTCAAAACAGAGCACAGAAAGCTACACAGGTCTTCAAAACATAACAACAGGAGATTAACTATGGTTACTGCAGTGTCTCTTGCTTTCCTCAAAATGGTTGTTCATACATTTACAGACAATAAACTCAAACAAAACAAAGCAATACAAAACCAGATAAAACAAAAGAGCACTGCAGGTGATCAAGTTGGCCAACAAGAAACGTGATGGCTACCGTAGTGTCCCATTTTTCAAAAGAGCTGCTCCTATTTTCACACATATTGCAATCAAATTGTAGTAAAGGGACTTCAAACAATCAAATCAAAGAATAAAAGCACTGTTGGACTTCAGAACTTTTTTTCCATATTTATCGGGAATTTTCTATCTTATTGAGTCTTTCAGTTTCTTACACTAGAGAGACAACGTGGTGTTTACACATGTGGGTTTGGTTTATTTCACTTATGAGTATGGTTTCAAGTTGCATTCATTTACCTATACAAGCCTCAAGGGGATCCTTTCTTAGCTGAATAGTACTGCATTGTACAAGAGTACCACATCTTCATCCAATTCTCAATTGATGGGCATTTGGGTTGTTTCCAAGATTTGGCTATTACAAATTGTGCTGCTATAAACATGGGTGCACATATATCACTGTGGTAAGATGATTTCACTTCTTCTGGGAATATGCCCAGAAGCAGAATACCTGGGCCAAATGGGACTTTCAGACTGACCTCCACAGTGGTTGCACCAGTCTGCACTCCCACCAAGAGTGGAGAAGGGTTCCTTTTTCCCCATAGCCTCTCCAGCATTTATTGTTGGTGGTTTTCTTGATCTTGGCCATTCTTTCTGGAGTGAGATGAAATTTCAGAGTTGTTTTAATTTGCATTTCTCTAATGACCAATGATCCTGAACATTTTTTCATGTATTTATTTGTCATTCATATTTATTCAGCTGAGAAGTGTGCTTTCATCTCAGGTGCCCATTTTTAGGTTGGGTCTTTGAGTTTCGAGGGCCTGATATTTTTTAATTCTTTATTTGTTCGAGATAGAAGGCCTTTTTCTGAGGGGCAGTTGACTAGAATTTTTTCCCAGTTTGTGGGTTTTCTTTTCACTCTGTTGGAGATTTCTTTTAACATGCAAAAACTTTTTAACAAGACAAGATCCCAATTGTTGATTCTGGGAAGTGTTTCCCGTGCAGTTTGGCTTTTGTTCATGAATTCCCCATGTACCCCTATGTTTTCAAGATTTCTACCCACTTTGTTTTCCAGAAGATTTAGTGTTTCTATTTTAATGTTTAGATCTTTGATCCATTTTAACTTTAGTTTAGTGTATGGTGATAGGCTTCAGTCTAATTTTAGTTTTCGGCATATGGAAAGCCAGTTTTTTCCAGCACTATTTATCAAAGAGGCTATCTTTCTTCCAGTGAACATGTTTGGCCCCTTTGTCAAAGATAAGGTGGCTGAGTGTGTTTGTACTTGGGGTTGTATCTTCTAATCTATTCCATTGATCCTCAGGTCTGTTTTGATTCCAGTATCATGCTGATTTGATTACACTGGCTTTGTAGTACACTTTCAAGTCTGGAATTGTGATGCTTCCTAACCTGCCCTTGCGGCCCAGAAGTGTCTTTGCTATTCTAGGCTTTTTCTGGTTCCAGATGAATTTTAAGAATGATTTCTCAAGATCTGTGAGGTATGCTAATGGTATTTGGATGGGAAGTGTATTAAATCTGTATAGTAATTTTGGGAGAATGGCCATTTTCACAGTGTTTGTTCTTCCTATCCATGGGCATGGAATGTCTTTCCATTTTCTGAGATCCTCTTCAATCTCTTTTTTCAGAGTACTGTAATTTTCATTGAAAAGATCTTTTGATTCCTTTGTTAGGTTGATTACTAAGCATTTCATTTTTTTGGATGCCATTGAAAAGGCTGTGGCTTCTCTTGTTTCTCTCTCAGTGCATTTGTTGTTTGTGTACAGGAATGTCACTGATTTATAAGTATTGACTTTGTATCCAGCTACATTACTGAATTTGGTTATGATATCCAGAAGTCTTTCTATGGAGTTTTGTGGGTCTTGTATGTAGAGTATCATGTCATCTGCAAATAGTGATAACTTAACTTCTTCCTTTCCTATTCTTATTCCTTTTATTTCTGTCTCTTGTCTAATTGCTCTGGCTAATGTTTCCAGCACTATATTGAATAGGAGCGGTGAAAGTGGACATCCTTGTCTTGTTCCTGATTTTGGAGTGAAAGATTTCAGTTTTTGAGCATTTAATGTGACACTGGCTGTTGGTTTGTCATAGATAGCTTTTATCAGATTGAGGTAAAGTCCATCTATTCCAATTTTCTGTAGGGTTCTTATCATGGAAGCGTGTTGGACTTTACCAAAAGCTTTTTCTGCATCTATTCAGATGACCATGTGGTTCTTATCTTTGGCTCTATCAATATGGTGTATTACATTTATTGATTTGC
>RJWT010034394.1:0-13682 GCA_004365215.1 Cuniculus paca
GCTAAAAGAAAAACTTTATTGAAATGTTAAACTACATTAAAAAGAAAAGACTGGACTTAGGGAGGTACTTTACAGTATAATAAAGGATCTGCTGAACGCATATAGAAATACTGTGAAGATGAAGGCTTTTCTTTTTACCCCTTGCATACTTTAATTGATACCTAGAATAGGCACTAAATAAATTCTTGTTGAGCAAATAAACTAGGAGCAGTGAAGGTACCATTTTCTCAATGGAATATCATATCTAAAGAGAGAATTTCACCAATAAAGCTATAATAGGGTCATACAAAGGCTTTATTGCATGAGACATGTTTAAAGAAAAGAGACCATTTTCTGTCTAGAAGAGAAAGTATTTAAGGCAACTGGGAGAAAGTATCCTACATGACAAAGATAAAACTAATGTCATGTATCACCAAAGGGCTTTGAATTTATAAAGATGTTTATCCATATGCACACAAGTTATAATTTCTAAAATATATCAACTATAAAACTATAAATATCAAGCCCTCCAGTCATGGAAGTACACAACATCTCACTTAAGAAATGATACATAAGGCATTCCTGCATGATGTGGAAATTCAAGCGATTATTAAATTCTCTCTTACTCTACCTATTGAGAAATATTGCATTTTTATCTCAGTTGAAATAATGCTACACTACCAGAAGCAATACACTTAAATTTCCAATCCTACTCCTCCTTCTAACACAACCATCACAAAAACTCTAATTTTTTACTGATAATGAAACTCATGTCAGCCTAAGAGAACTTTCCCATAAAATTTCATGGAACTACCACTGAATCCAAGTGTGCACACACATGTACACACATGAACACATTTATATGAAGACATAGATGATTCTTATTGAGTGGTAGTTACCAATTCACTGAAATTAGTTTTGGAGTCCAAATCATGAGGATGTGGTAGCTCTGCTATTAGAACATTTTCATTAATCACAGGATTTAGAGATACACATTAGCTTCATCTTATGAATAAAAAATATATAATAAATCAATTCCACCCTAAGTTGAGCCTATCAGTTTGAGTAATGGTGACTGCAGAAAATTATGGATTTGTGTCTTGTCTGAAAACCTTATAAGTCAAGAGTACAATACATTTAAGGCAATTTGAAGCATCTCAAGTAAGACATATGAAGCTATTATTCATCACAAATATGTAAATCAGCTACCCTGTGAGTTTTAATGGAAATTTGGTAAATATTTCAAATTTTTATTTAAAAAAATTCATTTGACTCAATGCGTTGTGATACACACACATTCATACTGCAGACTATAGAAATATTGTTATTTTTCTGAAGGAAATGATATTGAAGCAAAACTGAAGAATAAAGCATAGTAAGGGGCACTAAGTTGCTATCAGTGCAGTTGTATTTTAATGGTTTTTAATCCTTCTATGAATAATTTTTATCTGCAAGCCAATTTGTTTCATTTTGTGCTTGGTTTCTCTTCATTCTTTTTAAGTTACCCAATTTAAATATATGAAATATGAAAACTTCTTGATGTAAAACACAAGCCTGAATGTCAGTAATATCAGGATTCTAGTCCTGGTTGCCACCTTGCTACTCTGGAAAACTGTGACCTTAAACAGAGCACATGCCTTTCTGCTGCTCAGTGGTTCATCAATAAAACAAAACAAAGTCATCAATGGGTGGATCACTAAGGCCTTTCCAACACATTCTCTATGTATCCCTGTTTAAACAAGAAATAATTTTAGATTTGACTGACAACCTAGGTCAATCATATGTGTACTAAGGACATGAAAAACGTTTAAAACTCTCTCCTGTAAAATTGGATGTGAAATTGGTAGGGTTTTCCCCTCAAACAGAATTTGAATCAAGGATTTGTGTGAAACTGATTTATTTAAAAAATAGCAGATAAATGAGGAAGTGAGAAATGGAAGGAATAAATGGAATTCAGTCAAGGGTGTGGAACTAAGAAAAAGTCACAGAACATAATTTTCTCCAGGGGAGATTTGGAGTCAGAGAGGACTGTGTTCTTCACTAAGGACAGTGGAGGTATTGTTTGTATACCCCTCCCCAAACCCTCGACTGTAGGCTTTGGTCTCCAGGATTATAAATCTCCAGGTATTCAGACCAGGAGCATCTCAACTGGCCTAAAGGCAGCCACTCAAGGAGGAACAAAAGCTGGCTTCTGAGAGAGAAGCATGTAGGGACCAAAAAGTTAAGGGATATAAAAATATATGCTTGAAGAATGTAAAGTTTTAAGGGTTACATGATAAGGCCCTGTGAATACCTGAAGTATTTTCAGGGTCCCTCAAAAGCAAGCAATAAAAGTACATTAATCTGTTGTTTCCAAAATATTACACTTATTACACATTTAACAAAGGTATCTGAGCACCTGTTGAAGTCGGATTATGCAGAGATGAAAAAATCATATAAGGTCTCCAAACTCATGGACTTTACAGCATAATGAAGAACAAAGATTACAATTATAAAATATAGTAACTTTATGAAATACCAAACAATGAACCATTTGAGAAGGACAGGAAGTGCTCATTACAAAATGAGAAATCAGGAAGGCTTGAATGAGATATTGACACAAAGACCTAAAATATGGGCAAGAACAACCAAAATAAAAATATGGAGGGATAAAAGACAAACATTCAAACAAGAAATACCACATGCAAATTCACTGATACTGAAGAAGCTTGTCATTCTCAAAAACCTCAGACAAAGTCAGTGTGACCAGAGAATTATGAGCGATAGACAAGAACAGAAACTTCAGAAAGCAGATGACAAAAACGTCTCTTACGTCATTGGCATGTTTTTATATGTTATTTCTTGTGTAACGGGAAACAAGTTTGAACCAGAGACAGTTGTAATATGATTTGCATTTTTAAAATAACATCTGAACTCGGGGTAGAGAATAGATTAAAAAATGAGCAAGAATAAGAACAGAAAAAACTAATTAGGAGATTATTAAAGTGTTGTCTTATGAAAGAAGATGGCAGAACAAATGGGAATTGTATTAGTTGATATACAAAGCATTCTATTTTCCCTTAGGCTCAAATTTAAATCTCAAGATCACCTTTTCAAGATAAACCTAAAAATAATAAAAACAAATTTCTGGGAATCATTAAGTAAACTTACCATAGTTTCACCATCGCTGCTTTAGGACTTTTGACTGGAGTTGCCCATAGCCATCTCTTGTTTCTGCTTCCTCTTTTCTATAGATCCAGCAATAAAAGGGGTAGGTCTATGTGACTTTAATTATTATATGTCCATTTGACTGGGTTAAGAAATACCTAGCAGATTTATAAAGTGCATTTCTTAGTACAGTACACAGCGAGCTGTTTGTGTCATTGAAAGCTCCAAAAGGTTCACCATCACAGCTCTAGAGTAATTCACACAAAATCCTATTAGAAACAAGAAAATGATGTGTATTTCACCTCAGGAAAGATAAAAGCTATGGATTATTTTATTAACATTGTTAAGTCAAATAAAGGGAGGAGAAAAAGTAGAAAAAAGTGCCAGAAAAGAAGTGCTTATAGATCTTTTAATATTAATTTCTACTGGGAAATCAAATCAGTCTACCAACTCCCTCTCCCAATATCTTCTCTCTCTCTCTCTCTCTCTCTCTCTCTCTCTCTCTCTCTCTCTTTCTGTGTGTGTGTGTGTGTGTGTGTGTGTGTGTGTGTGTTCAGAAGGGTGAACATGCATAGGGGACGTACCTTTAAAATGGTATGTGTGGGCCAGAGATTTAGATCAGTGGCATAAGTGCCTGCCTAGCAAGCACGAGGTTGCAAGTTTGATCCCCGGTACCAAAAATAAATGAATAAATAAATAAAAATAAAATGGTATGTGTAACTTAAGAATTTTGAGTGAATTTTATCTTCTAGACTAGACAAATATTTAATAAAGATAACCACTGGAGTCTATCACTAAAGCACAAAGACACCATAATAGTATTGGAAAGATCAATAAAGACAGTAAAAATGAAAGAATCCTATACCAAACCTAAGAACTAAGACAGCATACGATTCCTTGATGAAAATTCAAGTTGATGAATATGACTAAAATATGAGCTTTGGAAGAGTATGTGCCAGATATATTATACACAGAGTCTTATACAGTATGCTGATGAGGCTGGTGTTCTAGTGATCCAGTGAAGAATGTTTAGCACTAGAACAACATGACTACTTTGCATACTATAAAATTCATGCTGCCAAAAGTATATTTTTAAGGGAAACTACTTAGGAAACTTTTATAGTAATCTAGGTTAGAGAAAATAAATCCTTAATAAGAGGTCATGATGAATATAGAGGAAAGAGAATGGAAACTAAAAAAAAAAAAATTAAGCAAGTGAAATCAATGCTACTGGATGATTGATTTTCACAACAAATTAAGTGATAGCCTTCTGTCACAATAACAAAATACCAGAGAAAAAGAACTTACATAGAGAAAAGGTTTATTGGTGGTTTAAAGTTTTAGGGGTTCTAAACTGACAGACTCATTTTGTGGGCCTCTGGTGGACGTGCCAGATGGCAATGATAGTAAGCACATGGCAAAGCAAACTGCTTAGCTTATGGCCAAGAAGAAAACTAGAAAGAGAAAAAGGACAGCGTTCCCAAAATCCATTTTGAAGGCATCTCTCTAATGACTTAAGCATCTCCTACTATTCCCCACCTTCTACCAATTCTACCACCTCCCCAACCTCCCAATACCTAAGGGCCAAACTTTTAATTCGTAGACCCTCAGAGGGCAAGGAACATTCAAACTAAAAAGAAATCAAAGGCAAAGCTCAAGGCTTGAGTTCAAATGCCTAAGTGGAAGGCAGCTTTTTGTTTGTTTTTCTTGAAAGAAAGAAAAGAGAACAAGAAGATCTGGGAAGGACATGCTAATGAATTTGTTAGAGAAATAATGTGTGGGTTATCTTAATGAAAAAGAAAGCCAGTAAATTGTTTGACAGAGAAATGTGAAAATAAAAATAAAAACTTTGACAATACACTGATAATGTCACATGATAATCTAAGCCAATAGATTAAATGAGAGTCCTTAAAAGAATTTTCATGGGGATTTAGCTCAGTGGCCTAAGCACCTGCCTGACAAGTGTGAGGTTGTGAGTTCAATCTCTGGTGCCAAAAAAAAAAAAAAAAAAGAGTTTTCCATGAAGTATGAGAATAACCAGGAAAGACAAGTATCAGATCATCAGAAGAAAGACAGGTCACCATAAAGGAGTTATCAGTGAGTCCAAAGGCTACAGGAATTAAAAGTCTATTAATACTAAGTATTAACCACTCCCTAGTTATTAGTTTTGTAGTGAACACAATGGGAGAAATGTTGAATTCAGGAGATACACAAGTGAATAGGAAATGTGAAAGTTAAAAGCATAAGTAAAAAAACTGAAAACTTACGCTGAAGTAGGCAGGATAGTAACAAGACTTTTAATGATGAGTTAGGGTTTACATTTACATTATTCATCCATGCAGCCTAAATATTGGAAAATGATTTGCAAACAGTGTAGATGTTTCACAATGTAGTGCTTCTGAGGCAGGAGATTAGGGAATGGCTAGCCAGCTGGGCAAGTGGGTGTGACTCATCAATCATGGAAATCAAGGACACAAGGTCAGAAAAGTAGTTCCAAGCCCTGCAACTGACACCAATCATAAAATTCTATCTTCAATTCTTCAGGTACAAAACCAAGCACCTGTTTGATAGGTTTAGATATGACACCAGCCTCAGGAGTAGATGCTACAAAAGATGGTAGCCATTAATTTCATGACCACTATGTTTTCTGTCTTTTAGTGGCCCACTGTCCCCTTCAAAGAAAACTTCTCTTCATACTTTTAATAAATGTAAAACCTCACTACTTTTTCTGCATTTCTTAATTCCTTGTCAGGGCAATTAAGAACCTGATTGTAGAATGGGATCCCACCACACCCAAGAATTCTCATAACATTTTCAGTAAATAAAATAACCAAACAGACATATAGAAAAACTGGTTTTTTACTTTTTCTCTTTCTTATTTTATTTATTTGTCAAGTAAAGAAGATACTTGAGGATATGATACATTCATTCTGAAGGAAGAGAGAGAAAGTATCTTTATTACTTTTCTTGTTGCTGAGAAAAAAAAAATCTGACACCAAGTTAAAGCAGGAAAGGTTTTAGTTCAACGTTTGTAGAGGATTCAGTTTGCAGATCATAGTTGCCTGGCTCTAAGACAGGGTGACATGGCAGAGGAGCATGACAGAGGAGAGGCAGTTCATGGCAGGAAGTAGGCAACAAAGCAGCAAAGAAACAACAAGTGACCACAGCCACACTCTTTCTGTCCTTTATATTATACTCAGGCTATTTCACTGAAGGCAGGTAGCACTCACACCCAGGGTGGGCCTTCCCCTTATCTAGACCCAGAATTATGCCAAATTAATCACTGGACTAATTTGGTAATCACATATCCTTAGTCCCAGCATTACACACTCTAGATCCAGCCACCTCTGAAAAGCCCCACTCATGATCTCATGAGGCTTTGGGGATATATACACACAACCCATATGAGAAAGGTTGAAGATAAAATCAAACTCAGAAATTATTTGAATGAGCAAGTTTAGAGGAGAAGAAATGCAAATTCTGGGAGTTTTCTTTATTAAGACAGAAAACTTTTCTCCCACTCAATTGCAGAGAAACAGGGAAATGATACAGGATGGTGTAAAGCCAACTTCTGAAAGAGGAGTGAGATTTTTTTCAATTGAGTATTTGGCCAATATTTTTTAGATGCCTATTAACTCTCAGACACTTTGGGAATACAAAGATGAACAAAGTCAAATCTGCCTCCATTGCTCAAGATTCTCAAGGTTTGCAGCAGAAAGGACAACTTTTATTCAAATAAGCATGCATACATTAACATACAGCAGTGACTAGCTATACTAAGTAGAGCAGTACATTTTTCTAAAGGAGTGCATAAAATACCTACTCTTTGACATCTGGGAAGACTTCTCAGGGGAGGGTATGATTTAATCAATACTTGAAGAGTAAATAGAGTTAACTGGAAAGCAATCAATGCCAGTCAGAGTAGTGACCTTTTGGACAGTAAAGTGCTTCAAAATGCTGAGAGATTTTGATCCTTTAATTCTTTACATCTTATAAACTCACTTTGACCAAGTAAGTGAGTAGATGTTTAAACTGCCCAATATCACTGCCAGTCTGAAAATTGTATCTTTACCTCTGTACCTCCACCTCCCAGATTGCTCAAAGAACTTAGACAAGGAGAGAGCAATAGAGGAGAATCTTAAAGGGAAATTAGGAAGGAGAATATCAAATTTTAATTTTCAATAAAATACCCTTCTAGAGGACCAAACTACTGTACATATTAGTCACATAAGTTCTGCACATATGAATTTCTGGGTTATCTTCAATTACTCCTCCTACCAACAAACCTCTGCATTGACAAGAGTATAAAATACAAGGATTTTAAACATTTTTAAAAAATCCACACAATATTACCTATTAATGCCTTGCTTCACAAAATAGTCTATTTCCCTGAACTCCTCCACTGACAACACAGACCACACAAAAGATAGAATTGCAAAGCATACAGAGAGCTGAGGTATTTAGTTACCTTTTTTCCAGCAACTATTTTCATGATTCTCCACGTCCTCATATAAATTCTGAAATTCATATGAGCAAGTTTGTCTTTGTTCTTCACCTATGAGATTTTGCTCAATGAAGGTATGATTTCTGAAGCAGAATTTCAAATACTGGCTGTAGCCCAGGAAATAGCTAATCAAAAGAACTCCAATACTTGATTTATTATAGCTATCACAAAGGAGGAATGTGCATTGCTAATAAGCAGCAATTAACCACATGTTTTAGGCCAAGTGGGGACTATTACTCACTCTGAGAGATTTGAACTTTAAATTATCTATATTTTATTCACTCACTTTAGCAGGTTATTTTTTTGAGAAAACATTTATCATATGTTCATGTATCTGTAAGTACTTTCCCTTCTCTTTGTCAAGGGAAATTTGAGGAAGTCCAGAACTAACGTTGGTTGAATTCTACCACCACTTGTTACTGAGCCCAAATCTGATACTAAATCAGTCTGATTGAAAGCATTTTCCAATTGCAATGAGATAAGACGACTCACACTTGAATTTAGGGATCCAGCCCCAAATTTAATTTAAAAATATCACAACTCTGTAGCATTGAATTTTCCCAAGACAGATTTTTGAGGTCCATGTTTATTCTATCTTCATGTTTTATAAGTACTTTAAATTCTGTGATCTTTGATGAAAGGAAATTATTTTGTTAGTGTATGTTTGTGGTACATGATGCATATATTCACTATGGGCCATTGGTCTACACACATTTCACATATTGATCATTTTTACTTTTTCTCCCTTCCCTCCTGTCTCCCCACAAAGCCTCATCAGTTTCCCATCTTCACAGTCTATTTGATGATACATTTTCTTTTTTATTAATTTATTTAAGAGGAAAAAAAAGACACAGAAAAGAAAAATAAAAAGCAAAAAAAGAGACAAACAAACAACAACAAACCCAAAACAATAACAATACAGGTTTGCAAAACAAGATGATAGGATTTTAGCAATTGTTGGAATATTGCATATAGTTACCTTCAAAAGGGTTGCTTAGATTACCAGATACAGACATGCAAAATTGATCTAATAATATGAGTATTAACAGTTCTTTTCTAAGAACTAATAGAATTACTAGTATAGTCAACTTATCTATCTTATGTATTATATACAAATTTATGTCTTTTTCCTTTTACCTTGCTTCTTTCCTCCTTTCCCCGTCCCAGTTACTTTTCCTCTTTGAGCAGTTTCTTACCCTTATACAATATTTATTATATATTTTGGGTTGTATTTGCTCTTTCAGCTTCTTATACTAGGAAAGCAATATAGTGTTTACATAAGTGAGTTTTATGTATTTCACTTGTGAGTATGGTCTCAAGTCACATCCAATTACTTATAAAAGCCCCAAAGCAATGTTTATTTATAGCTGAGTAGTACTCCACTGTATAAAAATATCACATCTTTTTTATCCATTCCTCAGTTGATGGGCACTTGGGTTGTTTCTAAGATTTGGCTATTATGCATTGTGCTGCTATAAACATGGGTGCACAAATATTACTGTAGAATGATGTTTTCAATTCTTCTGGGAAAATGCCCAGAAGCAGGAGAGCTGGGTCAAATGGAATCTCTAATCCTAGCTTTTTGAGGAACCTCCACACTGATTTCCACACTGGTTGTACCAGCCTACAATCCCACCAACAGTAAAGAAGAATTCTTTTTTCCCCACAGCCCCTCCAGCATTAGTTATTGGTTGATTTCTTCATCTTGGCCATTCTTTCTGGAGTGAAACGGAATCTCAGTGTTATTTTAATTTGCATTTCTCAAATGACCCATGATGCTGAACATTTTTTCATATATTTATTTTCCATTTGTATTTTTTCATCTGAAAAGCATGTATTCATCTTATATGCCCATTTTTGGATTGGGTAATTGAATTTTGGGGGCCTGATTTATTTTTAATTTGAAATGTTCTAAATAGAAGTCCTTTGTCTAAGAGACAGTTGGGGGAGATACTTTCCCAATTGATAAGTTTTCTTTGCACTCTGTTGGAGATTTCTTTTGACTTGCAAAAACCTTTTAATAACACAACATCCCAGTTGTTGATTCTGGGAAGTATTTTCCATGAAGTTTGATTTTTCCTCATGAAATCTCTGCCTTGCCCTATGTCATCAAGATTTCTACCTATTTTGTCTTCCAGCAGATTTAGTGTTTCTGTTTTAATACTTAGAACTTTGATCCATTTTGACTTTAGTTTAGTGCATCATGACAGACATGGGTCTAGTTTTAGTTTTTGGCATATGGAAAGCCAGTTTTTCCAGCATCACTTATTAATGAGGTTATCTTTCTTCCAGTGAGCATGTTTGGTCCTTTAGTCATAGATGAGGTGGCTGAGTCTGTTTGTAGGTGTGGCTGTTTCTCCTAATCTATTCCACTGATCTTCAAGTCTGTTTTTATTCCAGTACCATACTGATATTATCACAGCAGAACTGTAGTATAATTTGTAGTATAATTTCAAGTCAGGGATTGTGATGTGTCCTGCCTTGCCTTTGTTGCCCAGGATTGCCTTTGCTATTCTAGGTCTCTTTTAGTTCCAGATGAATTTTAGGAACGATTTCTCTAGATCTGTGAGGTATACAAATGATATTTTGATTGCAATTGCATTAAACCTGTATAACTATTTAGGGACAATGGCCATTTCCACAATGTTTGCTCTTCCTATCGATGAACAGGGAATAAGTGTTGAACTTTGTTAAAAGCTTTTTCTGCATTTACTGAGATGATCATGTGTTTCTTGTCTTTGACTGTGTTGATGTGGTGTATTATGTTTATTGATTTATAGATGTCGAACTACCCCTGCATTCCTGGGATGAATCCCACTCGATCATGGTGTATAATCTTCTTGATGATTTGTTGCATTCTATTTGCCAGTATTTTATTGAGGCTTTTTGCATCTATGTTCATTAGGGAGATTGACCTGCAATTCTCTGTTTTGGTTGGGCCTTACTCTGGTTTTGGTATTAGGGTAATACTTGCTTCCAGGAATGGCTTAGGGAGACTTCCTTCCTTTTCAATATCCTTGAAGAGTTTGAAGAGTGTTGGCATTGTCTTCCCTAAATTCCTTGTAGAATTCAGCAGTGAATCCATCAGGACCTGAGCTTTTCTTTGTTGGTAAGGTTCTAATTACATTTTCAATTTCATTAACTGAAATTGGGTTATTCAGCAGTTTTACATCTTCTTGATTCAGCTTTTGTAATTCATATGTTTCTAGGAATCTGTCCATTTCTTCTGTGTTATTGAACCTATGAGAGTAAAGGTTTTCAATGTAGGTATTGATGATCTTCTGTGTTTCCACAGAGTCTGTAGTGATTTCACCCTTTTCATTTCTTATTGTGTGGATTTGAGTTTTTTCTTTTTCGTTTTGATAAGGTTGGCTAGGGGTTTATCAATTTTATTTATTCTTTCAAAGAACCAGCTTTTTGATCCATTATTTCTTTTTAGTGTTTTTAGTTTCAATTGCATTGATTTCTGCTCTAATCTTTATACTTTCCTCCCTGCTTTGGGCTTTGGGCTTTGGGCTTGACTTGCTCTTCTTTTTCTAGAAGTCTGAGGTGCAGCTTTAGGTTGTTTATTTGTGTTCATTCCATTTTCCTGATGTGAGAGTTTACCACTATTAATTTTTTACCACTATTAATTTTCCTCTGAGGACTGCTATTGTTTTTTCCCGCAGGTTCTGTTATGTTTTATTTACATATTTCTTTGATTGTAGATATTGTTTAATTTCTTCTCTGACCTACTAATTGTTTAGAAGACTGTTATTTAATTTTCATGTGTTTATGGGGTTCTTATGTATTTTTTTTGTCATTAATTTCCAATTTTATTGTGCAATAGTCAAATGATATGCATGGAATTACTTCATTTCCTTTGAGTTTACTTAAACATGTTCTGTGGGTTAGTACATGATCTCTTTTAGAGAATGACATGAGAAGAATGTGTATTCTGATGTTGGGTGGAACACTCGGTACACATCTACTACATCCATTTGTTTACAACTTTGATTAAATTCTGTTATTTCTTTGCTGATTTTTTTGTTTTGTTCATCTATCTCATTGTGACAATGGGATGCTGAGGTCCCCCGTTATAACTGTATTATTGCTTCTTAGATTTTTCATGTTTATTAAGATTTGTGTGACATAGTTGGGTGCTGCCATATTTGGTGTATATATGTTTATTATTGTAACCATTTCCTCTTCAAATTTTCCCTGAACCAGTGTGTAGTGACCTTCTTTATCTCTTTTGATCATTCTTGGTTTCAAGTTCACATTGTCTGCAAGCAGGATAGCTAACCCCACTTGTTTCTGGATTTCTGTCACATGGAGTATTGTTTTCCATCCTTTGACTTTTAGTCTATGAATTTCCTTTTGAGTTAAATGTGTTTCTTGTACACAACATATTGTTGGATTTTGTTTCTTAATCCACTCTGCCAGTCTGTTTCTTTTTATTGGTGAGTTGAGACCATTGACATTGATGGATATAACTGAAATGTACTCACTTATTCCTGTTATGTTATCTTTCTGTTGTTGGTTTTCTGCCTTTTCTGTTGAACTGTTTGCCCTGTTTAGAAGTTACCTTCTGCTGTTGTTCTTGGAATTGTAGTTATCTTTGTCTCTTTCTAATGTATCTTTCAGTGTTCTTTGTAGTGTTAGTTTTGTGGTCATGAATTTCTTCAGTTGTTCTTTGTCATGGAAGTATCTTATTTATTCATCAGTTTCGAAAGACAGTTTTGCAGGGTACATCGATCTGAGTTGGAAGTTGTTTTCCTTTAGGACTTGAAATATTTCAAGCTCTTCTTTACTTGAAAGTTTGTGTTGAGAAGTCTGCCATGATTCAGATAGGTTTTCCTTCATAGGTGATCTGTTTATTTCCTCTGACTGATTTTAATATTTTGTTCTTGTGCTCAGTTTCTGATATCCTAACTATTATAGGTCAGGGTGAAGATTTATTTTGGTTGTGGCTAATTGGGGTCTATATGCCTCGCTTATCTGTATATCAGATTCTTTTCCCATGTTCGAAAATTTTTCTTCTATTCTTTCTGTAAATAATCTTTGTATGTCATTTGTGTTGACCCCTGCTTTTCCATTGACACCTATTAGTCTTATATTGTTTCTCTTTGCATCATTTTGCAACTGTTGAATTGTCATTTCCTGGTTCATTGTTATTTTTAAGAGATCTTTTCTTTCATGATCATTAAGTTTCCATCCTGTCTTGAAGATCTGAGAGTCTATGTTCAGCTTCATTCAAGGGGTTTTGCCAGCTTTCAGTGGAATTTTTAACTTCCTGAATATCCCTTTGAATCTGTTGCATGCATTCTAATTCTGTCTTATATTGTTCATTCAAGGTTTCTATAATTTTCCTGTGTTTCTCTATTTTTTTTAAATCTAGATCTTCTTTATGTACACTCCACTTTTCTTTCATAATGTGTGCCATTTTTTTTTACCTGGGAGATTATTTCTGATGTAATTTTCTCTATTGCTTCATGGAGTTGTTTCTTTACATTAGCTGCTATCATTTTGGAAAGCTCAGTTGTTTGATTTCCACTGTCTTCCATTTCAGTGTCTCCTGGGTTTGTTCTTGGTGGGCTGAAGGGCTGAGACTGCATTTTGTTCTTTTGTTTTGTCATTTTCCTCTGGGACTCACATTGCTGGTCAAGCACCCTCTTAGTGGATTGCACTGGAATGCTTCACTGGGCAAAGCTTCAATCCTCCAGTATCCCTGTGACTTGCTGGGTTTCACCCCCAAACTATGGTGCTGGAGCCTTGTGCTCTGTGACCTGTGAGGCTGGTCAGGCATTCCCCTGAAGGATTGTGCTAGTTGTGCTGGGATGCTTGGCTGGGTAGAGCTAGGATCCTCCATGCAGCTCTCAGCAACCCCTCCCCACCAGCGCGTGTTGCCAGGATCTTGTGCCTGGCTGGGTGCAGTTCAGAATGCCTGGGACTCAGGCAGTTAGCAGGGATGTACTCTTGGAGTGTGCTTCTGGGATCTTGCTCCTGGTTGGTTGGAGTTCAGAACCTCCAGGACCTGTGTGGTTAACTGGGATGTACCCCTGAACTATGG
>RJWT010034395.1:0-13687 GCA_004365215.1 Cuniculus paca
AAAAAAAAAAAAAAAAGACTACTTTATATGTTCAGCCTACAACAACCCTCCATCACCCCGAGATAAAACCAGAATAACCTTCAATTTGCAGAGAAAAATGCCTTTTTATGACCTAGTACATGAAAGGAACCAATTTATTTTATCTCCATTTTGTGAATGAGCCCCAAAGTCTAGGACAGCCTGGTTTAATTAATTCCTACAGCAACATTACCCCATCCACATAAGGACTTACATTCTCACTAGTTTCAGATAGTCCCAGATCTTCTCCAACAAGTCATCAAAATTCCAGCGGTGATGGGCAGAAATGGGTACACAGTGTGGCACCTTATAGATGATGTCCAATTCTTCAATGGAGATCTGGTCAATCTTGTTTAATACATAGATACAAGGAATATATACTCTATGGAGTAGAGGAAAAATAAGGAAATATTTTGGAGCTAACAAATCGTCAACCCAACTACCAGCAGCCCCATACACACCTAGATCCCAAATGAGAGGCTCTCAAAAGAGAAAATAAACAATTACAAAACAAACAAAAATGTTTCCTACTAAAATAAGTAGAAAGTACAAAGACTAAACTATAGGCTGAGAAGTAACAAAACTCAGGCCCTTGTCCCATGTATGAATCTAGCTCCTGGGAGAACGGTTCCCTATAAAGCTAAATCCAAGTACTATAGGGTTAGGGATATAGCTAAGTGATAGACTGCTTGCAGAGCAAGCAGGAAGCCCTAGGTTAAATATCCAGTACTGAAAAAAAAAAAAGGAAGTACAATTTCTAACAACATATTTCATATTTTTTGTTAATATAGGTTCTTTAATGCATTTCCTAATTTTTTAAACAATAAAAAAATTTTAAACACAGTATGTGGTAATATAATTCTAGTATCCAATTAAAATGGCAGCTAAGATTACTAATAATTAGGCAAGCCATAACTATTTACTTATTTATTTATTTATTTATCTATGTCTTTTTTGAGACAGGGTTCTGCTGTGCAGGTCAGGTTGGCCTTGAACTTGCAGCAATCCTCCTGCCTCAGCCTCCCGAGTGCTGGGATTACAGGCATGCACCACCACACGAGGTCAAGCCTTAACTTCTCAGGCTTCAACTGTCACTTGTAAAATGATAAACTCAAAGCAGTGGGTTTCAGTTTTGAAATGAGAATCAAATGAAGTCATCAAACAAGTTAACAGAAAAGCAACTAAAACCATTACATTCAAATACTAAGAGTAACTTTTAACAGTGGTTTAAATTATTAAAGTGTTAATAAGTGTAATGTTCTATGGAACAGGGTTTCCGCAACACACTCTTAGGCTGGAAAGAACAACACAGCCTGGCCTTCTTTCACTTCTGCAGAACAGCCTATAAGATTTTATGGTTTTTTAGAGTAGTTTGGGTGTCTTTAATTAGATGCTCATTAAGGATATCAGAAGCAAATTTTAAAATTTCTCAAAACAAATGAAAATAGAAACACAACATACTAAAGCTTCAGGATGCAGCAAAAGCAACACTAGAAGGGATACAGAGCTGGACATGGTATGAGCCTGTAGTCCTGACTGCTTGTGAACTGAGGTGGGAGGTTTTTTGGTTTTTTTTATTTTCAGCCTACAAGATTTTTTCACATGGATTAATTTTGGGAGAGCAAACGTATCTACTTTTTCGGTCATTGCTTGAAAGTTTAGAGGACAGCCTCATTCATAGCAAGTAACTGAAATGGGAAAAAATTAACCACCAAAATTAAACTGCAAAAAAAAAAATTTTTTTTTAAATATCAAACTAGGGCTGGGGATTTAGCCCAGCGGTTCAAGTGCTTGCCTGGTAAGCACAACGTTGTGAGTTTGATCCCCAGTATGAAAAAAAAAAAATTCAAACTACAGAGCAAGGACAAATGTTAGAAATTATGACCAACCATCATTAAGATAAAAGCAGAACTGGAATTAGAATCCACATCTGCCAAATTCATGATCCAATACTGTTTCCATCACAATGGGCTTTTGTTTTGCTTTATTTTGTGTTTTTGGTTTTGTTTTTAAGCCATGGTCTCACTATATAGCCCAGGCTGGCCTCAAACTCATGGTAATGCTCTTGCCTCAGCCTCCTGAGCACTGCAATTACAGAACACCACTATGCCTGGCTCCCATCACAATGTTTTATATTCAAAATCAGACAGAGTACTTAGTCAGTACCTGTTTCCTTCCACCACATCAATGAGGTCATCAGCTGTGGCATCACTACGCAGAGTTACGTCAGCATTATGTATTTTGTATTCGGCCAGAATGCTCTTCACAGTTTCAGCATCCAGCTCACTCTGAGGGCACTGAATAGGCATAGGAAACAATGACTAGTCAGGGGATGGGGGAGATACGTACGTATATACCTGGCTAACTCTAGTTAAAAGTGCAAAGTCATTACTAAAATTAATACCTTGGATGACAGCAGCTAGTTTTAGTAGGAAATAATTAAACACTAAAAATTTTTCCAAACTCAAAGGAAGTTATTAATGGGCTGAAATGTGTGTGTTTCCACCCCCTCTACCCTTCCCCCAACCTTGGTCCCTCATAATTCGAATGTTAGTTCTACCTTCAGAATCTTAGAATGTAACTATAATTGGAGAGAGGAGCTTGGAAGAGAATTAGAATGAGGTCATTAGAGTGGGGTCCTAATCTAAAACCTACATTACCAGCACCTTGATTTTAGACTTCTAGAATTATGAAAATTAATTTCTACTTTTTAAGTCACCTACTGTGGTACTTCATTATAGCAGCCCTAGCTTACTAACAGAAAGTCTTGAATGCTCAAATCTACTTTTAAGAGAGAGGGAGGCCCTTTCCAAGCAGTCCAGGCTAACCTACTCTTTATGTATCCCAGGCTGGGCTCAAACCAGCGGCAATCCTCTTGCCTTTCTTAGCTTTCCCAAAGCTGGAATTTGGACCTGTGTGCCACCATGCCCCATGCAGCATGCTTGCTTGTTTGCTTTCTTTGGTTTGGGTTAGATTCCATGCTGAGAGAAGTGGCCTTAGCATGGGGAGTGGCCCTGCAAACCCACCCCATATGTGCTCAGACAGGTCCCTCAGCCTCCACCTTGCCCCAGGCAATATCCTTCAGAGCCAATCCTGTTCTGTCCCTGGGGCCAGAGTCCCCTGTCCTGTATGATGAATAACACTGACCTGCGTGCTTAAAGTGGTAAAAATGCCCTAAGTATTTTGCTCTGGTGGCCCCTGGGTAGAGGCTCCTTCACTCAGCTACATCCAGCTCTATGTGATGTGTTCCTTACCACAGTAAGGACGATGACAACAACAACCTGAATGCTCAAAACGTAAACATTATGATAGGATAACAGAAAGATCTTTTGGGCAGAACAGCTTAAATCAGAAACAATTTACTTGGTTTCCAAGGTTCTAAACTTTTCTGGTTTTCTTTTTGTTTTGTTTTGTTTTTGGTACTGGGGATCAAACTCATAACCTCACGCTTGCCACTGAGCTAAATCCCCGGCCCCATTTTTCTGGTTTTCTCTGTCTGAAAAATCTTATTTCCTTAAACATCTTGTTTTTTCTATTTATCCTCACTTTCTTACTAATCTCAGCTAGGCTTCTGGGTTTTAGGTGGATCATACCCACACGTATGTCGAGATTTTTTTTTTTGTCTTTTTGAGACAGGGTCTCACTGCAGTTCAGGCTGGCCTTGAGCTCACTTTGTAGCCCAGGCTGGTCGCAAACTTGCTGTGATCCTCTTCCATCAGCCTCTTGAGTGCTGGGATTACAGGCATGAGCCATCACACCAGGCTTGTTTGGTTTTTGAGACAGGATTCTGCTAGGTAATTCAGGTTGGTCTTGAATTGACTGCGTAGCCCAGACTGGCCTCAACTTGTAGTGATTCTCCTGCCTCTGCCTCACTCAATTCAACCTACTTCTCAACAAAACAGTCATTATGATCCCATTAAAACCTAAGTCATTTTTCTCTTTTTCTTTTTTTTTTCCCTCTTTCTTCTTAAAATAAAATGGATTTGGGGAAAAAAAAACCTAAGTCAAATCATAGTTACTCCATGGTTTGAAATCCAAGCAACAGTTAACCATCACCTCTAAAGCAAAAGCTTATATAGCCCTATGCTATGACTCCATCTCTACCTACTCTTCTACTCACTCACTCTCTTGTTCCTCAATCACACAAGAATGTGCTCTACTTCAGGGACCTGCACCTTAGATCAAACCTTTATATAATCTAAGCAAAGACTTCTCCAACCAATGCATTTAAAAATGCAACTGCCATACCACTATCCTCTTCCTCTAGTTTACTTTTGTTCTTAGATTTATCATTGTCTTATGCACTGTATTTTACTCAATAATTTTGTTTGCTACTATACCCAAGAGTAGGAGTTGTTTTTTTTTTTTTTTGCAGCATTGGGGATTGAACTCACGACCTTGCACTTGCCAGGAAGGTGCTTAGGCCACTGAGCTAGATCCCCGGGACTTGTGTTTTTGAGACAGGGTCTCACTATGCCGTTCAGGCTGGCCTTGAGCTCACTTTGTAATCCAGGCTGGTCTCGAACTCACAACGATCTGCCTGTCTCAGCCTCCCGTGTGCTAGGATTAAGAGTAGGAGTTTTTGTCTACCTTGTTCCCTCTTCTGCTCTCCCATTACCACCACCACTGCCCATGCCCAAAAAATAATGCTTGGCCTCTATAAATTTGTGTTAAATGAATGAAAACACAGGATACTGGCAGCCAATCACTTTATACAAGCATAAGATCTACACTTCTACACTACCCCAAACAGAAAACCCAAAGCGGGAAATGAAGTTGCCAATGTAAGTCTAACCTTAAAGTCTTTGTCAGTCATTACTACATCATTGCATTATTTCAACAAGGGCAGGGGAAAGCCAGGAAATTTCCAAAGTCAATGTCCATGTACCTCAATCTACTCTCTGTTCTACTTTCTTCAGTAGTCTATCTCATGTCATCTCCCCCACTTACAGTGGCTGTGAGATTAATGCCTCCATTGTCTTTCTTCTTAAAGCCAATGTTAGGAGGTTTACTATTCAAGCGAATGCCAAAGCCTTCCAGCTCATTTTCAATTATCTTCTTGTGTCCCAAGGGTTTCAAGACATCCAGAACGATCAGGATCAAATTACATGTACGGGCCACTGCGGGGGAAAAATTACAGCCAAAGATCAATAAGGCTTAACTAACTCAAACAGGCATTTTCCCTCTATACTTAAAAAAGATGGATTTATTTTACAAACATGTACATACATAAAGCTCTTAAAGTGACAAAGATTTATACCAGAGATCAAGTTACAGCATATATCTTAGTCTTTATATATTCACCCAAAAGTTGACACATCTTCTACATACACTAGTAAAAAAAAAATTTTTTTAAAGTCAAAATGACTATATGGTAGCACACACCTGCAGTCTCAGCACCTGAGAGGCTAAGGCAGGAGGACTGTCATGAGTTCAAGCCCAGCCTGAGCTACATAATGAGACTCTGTCTCAAAAAAGAAAAAAAAAAGAACACACAAACCAGGCGATAACTTAAACTCCAAAAGAGCTTATGAATATCTAAAACAGGAAGAGCTGTAAAAGAGCATCTAGTTAGCATACTTTTAATCAACTTTGAGGTACAATTTACAAAAAATAAACTGTACTAATATCAAGCACATGATTTGATGACAAACGTATATGCCTGTGTTATCACCATAGTAATCAAGATACAGAAGATTCACTTCTCCAAAAACAGCCTTTGTGCCTTCTTCAATCTTTTCTTCTATTCCTAACCTACCACTGACCTGCTTTCTGTTACCATGACTAGTTTGAATTTTTTAGAATTGCACATAAATGGAACCACATAAAGTCCAGGCATAGCGGCATATACCTGTAATCCCAGCACTCAGCACGCTGAGGCAGGATTGCCACGAGGACATGAAAAGGTGACTCAACATCATTAGTCATTAGAGAAATGCAACCATAATGAGATATTAAATTCTGGTTAGAATGGATAAAGTTAAAAAAGAATGATGTACCAAGTGTTGGTGAGTCTGTATAACTGTTGGAATTCTTGAATACTGCTTATGGGAATGTAAAATTGTACAAATCCTTGGATAACTGTTTAGTAGCTTCTAATAACCTATACCTATGATGTGACCCAACAATTACACTAGTATTTAACCAGAGGAAATGAAAACATATACCCACAGAAAGATGTTTATGAATGGTCACAGCAAATTTGTACCTAATAACCCAAAACTAAAACCAATCCAGGTTATCCTTCAGTAGGTGAACAGGTAGATACACAAATGATGGTATATCTGTAAAATGGAGTACTAGTCACTTTTAAGAGAAGTATCACTAATATCTATACAACATGGTCATATATTTAAAAAATAAAAGATCCAGACACAAAAGAATACCTTTATTAAGTCAAGGTCTTGCTATGTAGTACTAGCTGGCCTTGAACTTGCAATCCTCCTGCTTTCCTCTCTTGAGTGCCAGAATTACAAGTATGTATGGTTCCTTTTTCTTTTTTT
Source organism: Cuniculus paca (assembly GCA_004365215.1). NCBI lineage: Eukaryota > Metazoa > Chordata > Mammalia > Rodentia > Cuniculidae > Cuniculus > Cuniculus paca. The sequence continues at coordinate 6,522 of RJWT010034395.1, forward strand.
ATGGTCTTTTTGAGCAAAATTTCATTATGCAGTTCAAATGTTCAAACTCACTCAGTTTGACTAAGGGAAAATCTAAAGATAATCAAGAAAGAACTTCTGTTTCAAGTGCAAGACAAAGCTGCATCAAGCCTCTGCCTGCACTGCCTGGGCCCTGCTTCAGGTGTGAGGCACGCAATGTGCTTGACTCATGGCACTTGAGGTTTCACTGTCCCTGCCCTCAGAGTGGGGCTAGACCAGCCAAAACCCCCATATCCTGCTCTGAAGAGGCCCAAGGGAACCTATAATGCCCCTGCCCATGGACATTACCATTTCCTGTGAGGAATCCTGGGTAATGCTAGATGTTATGAGTCAATTCAATTCCCTCATTCAGTTTTGACTTCCACCTCTGGAAAAGCCTTCTCTAGATCTATAGCCATAGCCTAGTATGGCTCTCACGCTCTCAGTAATTTATTTAATCTCCCTCTTTGCCATATTTTGTCCTCCACAAGAAGCATGGATATCTGACCTATTCTTCATAGTTGGGTTCTACCTCCCCAACTTAACAGTAAACTTACTCTCTTTCCTCCACCTACCAGACAGTTCAATAGTCACTCTTTTCTCACTGTCTTCTCACAGGTTCCTTTTCTTCAACCCAGACAGTAAGCCACAGCACCCCAAAGTAGCTGGAGAGCACATAACCCCCACTAGGTGGGGTCTACACCCCTTCCAGCTGGAAGAAGCTATCAAAGACAGAGACCTCCCCTCCCTCAGCACCCCATAAAGAATTATGGAGACCTATGTCTCACAGGGAAATCAGACAGATTAGAGCATGGCAAAGCTGTCTGAAGTAGACATGACCTGTTAATTACAAAATTCCAGGATACATGTGCAGAGTGGTTCCCACAGTCCTGCACAAGGACCTCCCAAAAGAACCTGAGCAGGTTTTTAGGATGCCCTAGACCAGACGTCAGCCTGAAGAGTGGGTGATAGTTTTTGCCACTGTGTTCTCTCTTGCACAATGGTCCATTCGAACCTTGTCCTACTTTTCCTTTTTTTACTGGGCCCAAACTCACTCCACAGAGCCTTTTTCTTTTCCTAACTTTAATAAAACTTTGCTACCATTAAAAAAGAAAAGAAAAAAAAAAAGAAAAAAGAAAAGAAAAACAAATACTAGACAAAGAGCAATATTTACTTCTCTTTTCCTGTCCTTAAGTTTTTTACTTAAAAAGGAGGTCTGGACTATGACTGGTGGAAGTCTCTTAAAATTATGACATTTTACTTCAATAAAAATGCTTTGACATTTTGGTACTCAAAAATATTAAAGGGCTGGGGATGTAACTCAGTGTGAAGGCCCTGGATTCAGTTCCCAGTAAAGAAAGAAAGAGAGAAAGAAAGAGAGAGACAGAGAGAGACACGGAAAAGAGGAAGAGGAATAACAACAATAACAACAACACCCCCCCAGGAGAAAACAACAACCACCCCTAGGTTAAGGATGCTATCACAGGATGGTGGCCCTGGGTTACTTACCTGCAATGACTTGACGACCTCTACCTTTCCCATCCTTGGCACCTTCAATGATACCTGGGAGATCTAGGAGCTGCAAGAGTAAGGGCAGGCAGGAGAGGAAAGGAACAACCAGTTGTAAATCTGAACAGGCCAAACATAGTAATTTATTTCTCAAGTATCCAAAATTTATTAGAAATCAAACTTCCTTAGAAGTTAGTGTGTGATTATTTTACTTTCACTAAACATCTAGTAAAATGTCAGCTACAGGCTTTTTGTATACTTTTCCTAGGTTAAAATGCCTAACATCCTATCAAAATAGTCAAGGTCAGAGTTATGAGACTTGCCTAAAGTCATAATCCTAATAGACCAGATTGTAATTCATGCAGTTTGGGTCAAAATCCATTATTTCACATTACTGTCTTTCAGTGTTTTCCCACTTTTCAGAAAGCTTCATGCAAATTTCTCACTGCAGATCATCACCAAATCTTAACATTACATGTGATTTTGAGACTTTAGTAAAACCCCAACTCAAAAACTTTTGCAGCGGTTCTTAATCACAGAAGCATAACAGAATCACCTGGGAAACTATTAAAGATGTAGACAGCTAAGACCCATCACTACAGATTCTGATTTGGAATGGCCACACAAGGGTGCCAAAACCTCCACAGGTGACTCTGACGTGTATCCCCAATTAAAAAAAAAAAAAAAAAGACTGCTTAATTGTCTAGGAAATGCAGCAAAGTAGAAATTCACATAAGTCAGAATTCACCTAATGACAAGAACATTAAAAGCACATGTGATTCAAATTCACAGCTCATCAAAACTACAAACTATTAGTTACAGCTCTTAAGAGTCTATCAGTGCTGGGGATTTAGCTCAGCGGCACAAGTGCCGGCCTGGCAAGCACAAGGTCGTGAGTTCAATCCCCAGTACCAAAAAAAAAAAAGAGTCCACCAAAAACAGTTTAAAAAGCCACCAAGAAAGAAGAGAGGGGAAAAATATTTATTTAAATCATGGAATTGTAGGAGTTTAAGAATTAGATATTAGGGCCAGGGATACAGGTCAGCAGCACAGCACCTGCCTAACAAACTTGAGGTCCTGAGTTCAATTCCCGGTACCAAAAACAAAAAGATTTAAATATTAAAACTACTTCAGGAGCCGGGTGTGCTGGGGCACACCTGTAATCCTAGCCTAGAGAAGCTGAGCCTGGAGGATCGTTTCGAGTTCAAGACCAGCCTGGGCTACAAAGTGAGCACATGGCCAGCCTGAACTGCATAGCAAGACCCTGTCTCAAAAAGACAAAAAAATAAAATAAAATAAAATAATTTAAAAAACCTAGCTGGGCCTAGTGGCACACGCCTGTAATCCCAGCGCTCAGGAGGCTGAGACAGGCAGATTGTTGTGAGTTCAAGACCAGCCTGGGCTACAAAGTAAGCTCACGGCCAGCCTGAACGGCATAGTGAGACCCTGTCTCAAAAAGACAAGGGCTGGGGATTTAGCTCAGCGGCTTAAGCGCCTGCCTGGCAAGCACGAGGTTGTGAGTTCAATCCCCAGTGCTGCAAAAAAAAAAAAAAAAATTTAAAAAATCACTTCAGACTTAAGTGCCTTCACATATTAAAATAGGTAACATTAAGTGTGCGAGTCAGCTGTGCATAAAACAATTAGGAGTTCTAGGAATTCTGGCAAGATGAAACACACCCCATAATTCACAAATCACCACACACCATATCCCTAGGACATAAGCCTAGCTCTTTTTTATGATACCCTGCTAAGTACTGGTTCAGCCACTAACACTTTTAGGTACTATTTTTAGGCACTTTTACTGTTAAAGAACTTACTTACCAAAACTCTCTCTTCTGTATACCTCTTCCACTAAGTTAAAGATAAGTAACTTCTTTGTTACAGATAAGTAACTTTTTTGTTACAAACAAAAAAGTTTGTTTTGGGTTTTTTCTTTTCTTCTTTTTTTTTTTGGTGGTATAAGAGGATTAAACCCAGGGCCTTCAAATTGAACTACATCCAAAGTGCTTTTTTATTTTTTGCTAAGACATGTTCTCACTAAGTCACTAAGCTGCCCATGCTGGGTTCAAACTTGTCATCTTCCAGCCTCTCAAAGTGCTGAGGCTACAGACATGCACCACCATGCCAGGCTAAAAGCGCATTTTAAAAAACATTTGATAGCAAACATCTTAATGCAATTAAGCACATCTAATACAAGATTTCTGGAGAAAGAAGGGAAAGAATACAGGCAGAAGGGATAGGCAGGAAAGCACCCTGCAAATAGGGCAAGAGGGCTTTAAAAAAAAAAAAACAAAAAACAGAGTAAAATGAATGTATGTTTTATAGGGGGGGGAAAAATCAGAAGTTAGGCTCTTTATTCTGCTACTGTCAGAAGCCCTGAGACAGATAGTAATAAAATCTCATTAGGAAAGAAGTCATTCTTTGAGTTGCCAAAACTAAGTCTCTAAAGACTGAAACCAGCTAGAATCAAGCCATGGTCCATACACCTGTATTTCCTAATTCTTATTACATACATTTAAACATAAGATCCCAGAAAAAGACATGACCCAACAGTTTCTACATGGGCACTCGATCAGCAATAAAAAGGTCACTAAAAAATATTACCAGAACAGATTCCTTCCTACTTCAGCTTCTGTAATAAAAGCATGAATGCATCTCACAACTCATTGTGTAGCTCAGCAATAAGAAAAACAAATGCCAGGGCCCAGGATATAGCTCAGCAGCAAAGCACCTGCATGGCAAGTGCAAGGTCATGAGTTCAATCCCCAAAGAAAAAGAAAAACAAATGCCTATACTTTGGCTTCCAAACTATGTACAAAGGTAGTCTGGGGTACCCAGTGAGGTGACAGGTAGGGTGTCCCATTGGCTATCTTAAATTTTCAAGAGAAACACAGCAATTCTTGATTTGTATTAGATGCCAACAGAATCACTAGATCAAATAGTTCACAATTTCAACAACCCACTAGACTGTTTTCAGGTACATCCTAATCTTGGAAAGCTGCATTGTTTTAGCAGCTGCTATGGAAAAAATAAGAATCACACAAATATTTGTGTGAGAAAGGAAATACATAAGACAGTATCTGATTTAATCTAATTCCAAGGTATGAAGAGTTAAGTAGTACCTAACAGGTGCATATCCCATTAGTAAATGTCTGTGGCTAAAGGGACATAAATACTTTAGTTGTTTGGACTGAACTACCTAACAAAAAAACTATTAGGGTTTTGTTTTGTTTTGGAGATAAGGTCTCATTTTGGAGTTCAGGCTGGCCTCAAACTCACACCAATCCTCCTGCCTCAGCCTCCTGAGCAGCTGGGATCACAGGTATGCCCAGTTTGATAATTTTGTTTGCCTGGGGAACACTGTAAAATAATTGGCACATACCAGTAATCCCAGCTGCTCAGGAGAATGAGGCAGGAGGATTACAAATTTGAGGTCAGCCTAGGCAATGCAGTAACACTGTAACAAAATAAAAAAATAAGAAGGTCTAGGGATGCTGCTCAGTACCTCCTGGATTCAATCCCCAGTACAGACAAATAAATGAGACACAAAAAGGTATCAGGAAATAACTGCTGAGACACTCAGGGTACAATGAACCAAGAGTGTTCTGAGTTAACAAAATTCAAATGTCATGCAGTTCAGAACTTTGCATTCTTAACTGTGTACCCAATAAAAATATGTTTCACTATATTCTACATATACCTTCTTCCATACCCATGAAGAACCCTTGTTTAGGAGCCCTAAAGCCATTATCTAAGAAGAATGTCTTAGGAGACCAACTTCATTACACCTCACAGATAAGAACTGACTTCTAAAAGGTCTGACCACATTTCTTACTGATTTGAAAGTTTTTGATATAGTAATTCCTAGCTACCAACAAAATTCAACATCCTTAGCAGGCATATAAAACTTATCATAATTCAGTCCCGATTTACCTTTCTGGATTCAGCTTCTAGCACTTCGGACTCTCATGTCACAGCGAAATGTTTACCATTATTACTGCCTGAGGTGTCTTCTCTTTCCCTTCTCAGCCTGGTGAAATTCTATTCTAATTTCAATTCTCACCTGCTACACCACTTCTGACATCAAGTCTTTGTCTCACTAGACCGTCTTCGACTCTCAGGTGAAAAACATTTTTACAGGCAATGTACCTCTATTTTTTCTGTTTGTTTTTTGGTTTGAGTCAGGGTCTTGCTATGCAGTTCAGACTGGCCTTGAATTCACAGCAATCTTCCTACCTCGGCCTTCTGTGTGCTGGGATTTTAGGTATGTACCACCATGCCCAGCACTAATCCTCTATAGTACTGGTTTTTGTACTGCTCCATCTGCCCTGCTAGACAATAAGGGTTAAAATCAAAAAATCGATCACACATTAAAGGCCAACCTAGGCTACCTACTGAGTTCAAGGCCAGCCTGAACTACATAGGGAGACCCTGCCTCAAAACAAAAGCAAAAACAAAACATCAAAAATCAGCACTGAAATACAGTGAGCTGCCAAAAGTACTTCTTAAATTAACAAAAATATGGATTTCATCCCTTCCTTGGCCTGCAGGCCTGACTCACCTGAATCTTGGCACCTTTGTATCTGATCACACCAGGTACAGTAGTCAGAGTAGTGAACTCATAGGCTGCCACCTCAGAATATACTCCTGCCAGGTTACTCAGCAGCGTTGACTTCCCCACAGATGGAAAGCCCACAAACCCAATTCGAGCATCGCCTGTCTTTGCCACATCAAAACCTAAAGCAATAAACACCCAAAAGAGAAATTGTATCTAGATAAGTTAAAATGCAAGTAATTCCTTTCACATTTTTACTGCTTACCTTGCTAGACCCTGTTATCTCAAAACTTCTTATGGTTTACTTCTGAAGTAGGACTAAAGCAAACAAAATTCCCTCCACATCAACTCACCCCATTCAATGTAGTGTTTGATATAAAAACTGTATTCCTCTATCATTTAAATTGTTATATACTTTTTTAGCAGCTATATTTAAGGAACAAATATTTTAAAAACAGGAAGTGCTTTGTCTTAAGACACCCTGTAAATGGTGTAACTGATAGGGTTTTGTTTTGGTAAATGGCTGCAAAAAAGTACAAAACCAAATCTGCAGTCTTTCCCTAGCAAGTATATAGTTTATGGCATTCCTTTAGGTCCTAATCATATCTCTCTCGGCTTCAACTTCTTATTCTTACCTTCATTTTCCCTTTGCAACAATTTTCCTACTTATTTTAATCTTGGTAATGGTATAGATTTATATACTTCTACAAGTCAATGTAAATCTGTTTTGGATTCGTGCAGACTATAAATAAAATCATAATTTACTTAGATAATATTCATTTGCCTCTGAAACCAGCAAAGTAAAACAAAATAAACATAATTCAAGAATTCAGGCTTAGCCGGGACTGGTGGCTCATGCCTATAATCCCAGCACTCGGGAGGCTGAGACAGGAGGATCATTACAAGTTTGAGAACAGCCTGGGCTACAAAGTGAGCTCAAGGCCAGTCTGAATGGTATAGCCAGACCCTGTCTCAAAAAGACAAGGGCCAGAGATTTAGCTCCGCGGCCTAAGGGCCTGCCTGGCAAGCACCAGGTTGCCAGTTCTATCCCCAGTGCTGCAAAAAAAAAAAAAGAAAAAGAAAGAAAGAAAAGAAAAGAAGTTAG
>RJWT010034396.1:0-13675 GCA_004365215.1 Cuniculus paca
TAAATAGAGGTTCTTTTTTTCAGATCCCCTTTTGATATGAGACAGTAATCTGTGAGAATGGGACTATAACTGCTGACTTAACTTAGTAAAATTAGCCTATGGGAACTGAACTCATGACATTGTTTGCACTCAAACTATGCTGTAATTAACTGTAATATACCAATCTGCAGCTATGTAGGTGAAGACACCTTCTGCAGGACATGGAACAGAACAGCTGTTAGGAATACAAACCAGCAGTCAAGCAGTTAACTGCATTTGGGAAAGGAAAAGAATTTTTTAATGGTTTCTTTTTTTAAAAGTTAGTCTGAGTGCAGCTGTGATTCTTGAACAGCTTGTTCTGAACCACATGACCTTCCAGCCTCCCATTCTTCCCACTATGTTCCATGCTCAACTGGCTTTCAACAGCTTTCCTGAAGCAACTCTTCAGTATACTAAACTTGGGATTCTTTAACACCAAGTAACATTTTCTCTCCTTAATGGGATAATTTAGCCTTCTGACTTTCACAGCAGATGCATTTAAGACTCAGTGATGTCATTTAATTACAGACTCTAAAGAAATCTGAAAGCATCATTTTAACTAGCCTCTGCTGTCAGCTCACTGATCAGACCCACCAGCAATGCCATACATAAGAAAGGACTCCAAGAGAAAGAGACACAGGTCAAGGCCTGTCCTCCATCCCCTGAATATTGATGCCCAGTATTCTTCATATATCACCTAGTTAAGTGGAGATAAAACTCAGGCAAAGACCGAGAGTCCAAATTAGAAGGCAAATGAATCATCAGGTCAATATACCTAGCAAATAATTATTAAGGTGTATTTTCTCAATTAGAGTGATCAAATTAAGATATCAAAAGTGCATTTGTCTGTCGTCTTAATGGTCTCTTGAAGGTTTAACCATAGAGTTCAATAATTGTTATATACTATTCAAGCAGTTCCACTTGACTTTTGCTTAGTAAGGTGAGGGAAAAAAATTGAGTAAAGACAAGACCATGTGGTAATCAAATGAGAAGGTGCTTTATAATAAAAAGTATAATTCTTATTGATCTGAATTATTAATGTGATTATTAATAATACCTTTGAAAATGGATAGATAAAACAGATTTCTTCCATTTGTTTTTCTATTTTTGTAGTGCTGAGGACTAAACCCATGGCCTTGCACATGCTAGAGAAATGCTCTACTGCTGACCTACATCTTTAATTCTAAAATGGATTATTTTAAACTAATGGTTCTTATTCATTAATAGCATAGGAGAGAGAAGAACTTATATGTTATAAGTTGTCCAATGAAAGCAAACCAAGTCACATCAAAAGTAAATATTCATGTACTGCTTAAAACTTTCTGCTAGTGCCATCAACTAAGAACCTGAGAAATTAAATTATATAAGATGAGCTAGTAAAATTTGAAAGCATCATTTTCCCAAATCTGCACTAACTCTTGTTTTTGAAAACATGTGCCTCTAGTGTCAGTGAAGCAAGAAAAAAACTAAGCTATGTTTCTAAGTCTTTCAACTTCTGAACCTTCTTTTTCTCCAAATCAGTTTTTAAGACTACTTAGTAGTAATGATCCTATACACTAAGCTCCTTCCACAGTTCCCAGAATGTATACTTTATTATACTTCAGTATAACAAAGTTTAAGAGCAAAAGGATGGATGACCAATTTAGCATGGTAAAGGAGATGACCATTGTGACTCTCTGTCACTAGGAACCATAAAATGTATTGTTTGTAAGAGTAGTTATATCCTAAGGGAATCACAAATACAATAATGTTTGGAGTCATGGCTTACTATGATGCCACACACATATGGAAGCAACAAAGTCTACATGAGTACTTGACTATGATATATCTATTGCCAATTGACCACAGCAAATTTCAAGTCTCTGGATATGTATTACTAGAGCAGGTCTGGGCCTCCTGTACAGTAATGATACTTAAGGATGCTGTCAAGTGTGGATACTCTTAAGTCCTCTAGACAAAAAGTAAACTTTTCAAAGGTTACAAGGGTTCATATGGTAGCAGATGCATGACAGAATTTTTAAAAAATGTTTGTAGGGGAACTTCTGGGAAGATGGCAGAACAGTAAGCAGCAGAGTAAACACACTCTCTGAGAGAAACAGTCCAGATGCTGAATTATAGCATCATGGGGAGGAAAAGAAGGAAGGAAGTGGGTCCCCTGGACCCAGGAAGAATTTAAAAAGTGAATGGAAGCCCACAGAGAGAATAAAAAGAAAAACTTAAATGAAGATGATGGTGCCTTAGCTTGGAGCTGGACTCACCCTGTGAGAGGAGCTGTTGGAACCTGGGGACACACAGTCCCAGTAATGGTGGCTGCTGGCAACCCCAGAGGTCTCTGCAAAGAGATGCAGTGGTGGAAGACAGAGGCAGACGCGGAGGACTACACTGGCTGGCAGTGAGTGCAGAGGACTTAGTTCTTCCACGGGAGACAGGGATTGGCCAAGAGCCATTTTGGAGCTGGGCAGGATAAGCCTGGAACCAAAACTAATGCTGGCTTCTTCCAGCAGCTCTAGGTTGGCTGCAGACCCACGGAAATTGCTTGGACTGTGTCCCAGCCCCATGCACATTCCAGAGGCCATCGCGTAGGTTCCTCACCAGCTCAGGTCCACAGGCCCTGGCCAGCTCCGCCACCATGCACACTCCAAAGGCCATTGTGGGCCAGTACTCAGCTCACTCCAGAAGCATGGGAGGCCTCACCCCTGCGCATACTACATCAGCTATAGGGGAGCCAAACAGTCTCGCTTCAGAGAATTTGTAGCCAATGCGGAAAGTGCCTGGGACCCCACTACCCACGTGTCTGGAAGGACCCAGGAATATGTCAAGACAAAGAAGGAAAAGGCAGTCTCTTGCATCCAACCCAAGCAGCGCAAGTCTAGGAAAAGTAAACATGGAAGAGATTGGGAGTTGCACACCTGAAATGTCTGAAGTGATGTCAACTGAAGTAAAGAAACAACTTCATGAGGCTTTAAAAGAAATTAGAACAGAAATTCTACCCCAGGTAAAAGAAGAAATGAAAAGCATAATAAAAGAATTACTAAGCACCTCTAAAGAAGACACAGATAAAAAAATAGAGGAGCACAGGAAAACAAGGGAAATCATGAATGAACAATATAAGAGAGATTTAGAATGCATGAAACAGATTCAAAGAGATGTCCAAGGAATTAAAAACTCCATTGAAAGCTGGCAAAACCACTTGAAAGAAACTGAAGACAGACTTTCAAACCTTGAAGACAGGTTTGCAGCTTGTGAACGCAAAAGGAAAGATCTAAAAATAACAAGGAATCAGGAAGTAACAACTCAATGGCTGCAAGACAACTCAAAGAAACATAACGTAAGCATGAAAGCTGTGAGTGAAAAAGCAGGGGTCCTGACAAATGACATCAGGACCCTATTTACAGAAATAATTTCGGAGAACTTCCCAAGCATGGGAAAAGGAAGTCACATTAAAATAAGTGAGGCATATAGAACTCCAGCTAGCCATAACCAAAACAAATCTACACTCAGACATATAATAATCAAGATCCTAGGAATGCAACACAAGAACAGAATATTAAAAGCTGTTAGAGAAAAGGAACAGATCACCTATAAAGGAAAACCCATCAGAATCACAGCAGACTTTTCAACACAAACCATCAAATCAAGAAGAGGCTGGAGTGAAGTACTGCAAGTCCTGAAAGAAAACAACTTCCAACCTAGAATGATGTACCCTGCAAAACTATCTTTCAAAATTAATGGAGAAACAAGATACTTCCATGACAAAGAACAACTCAAGGAATTCATGACCACCAAACCAACCCTACAAAGAATACTAAAGGTCATTCTAGAGAGAGATAAAAAGGACCACGGTCTCAGGAACAATGACAGAGGGGGACCATCAAGCGGGGGCAGTCACTTGAATGAAGAGGAAAAATAGGGAGCCAATGGCAGGAAAATAGCATGGCAGAGACAATACAGTGCAAGAGGGCCTCAAGGCACCAACAGAAAGAAACACAGGCAGAGTGGATCAGGAGACAGATCCATCAACATGCTCTATGCAAGAAACACATTTAACTAGACAGAAAATTCATAGACTGAAAGTCAAAGGAGAGAGAACAATGCCCTATGTGACAGGGAGCCAGAAAAAATGTAGGCGTAGCTTGCCCATCAACTGCAGAATGGATAAGAAAGACATGGCATTTTATGTGGTGAAAACCTACTCAGCTATAAAGGAAGATAACCTCAAGGCTCCTGTAGGTGGATGGAGGCAACTTGAGATCATGTTCATGGATGAAATGGTTCAGAGTTACATGGGTGAATTTTGTGTTGTCTCCCTACTATAACAAACTAAAGGAATTAGTGGCATCCAAAATGAACAATACATATTGGGAAAGTCAAAGGGGAGGAATTACCTAAAAAGGGAAGGAAGTGGCCACTGTTAATCTATTATCATGATTTGAAACTCATATTGTCTTTGTTGTTCTGATTAGTTTTGTTTTATTCTTTTTTGTTAGATTTTATTATACTTGATGGCATGGATAGCTATTTCAAAGGTAACAAAATATGTAATTGCAGCCATTGTGGATTCCCAATTATCTTGTTTGGAAGCCCTGGATTGCTTTCATTGTTTCATTTTGATTGATTTTACTCTATTCTCTGTTGTTTGATTGTATTATATCTGAAGGTATAGGCAACTATTCTGAAGATAACAAGAATAATTATGGTAGCCACTGCTGTTTTACTAGTATCTTGAAGTTCTGTATTGCTTTGTTCTGTTTTGTTTGTTTGTTTTTACTTGTTTTATTCTGTTCTGTTTGATTTTATTTATACCTGAGAGTATGGGCAGTTATTTTGAAGATAGCAAGAGGCATTATGTTAGCTATTATTGATTCCCTTTTACACCGTTTTGAAGTCATGTACCATGTTCATTGTTTTGATGTGACTGACTCTATTCTGTTCTATTTTGTTTGGTTATATTCTCTTCAAAATAAAAATAAATAAATAAGTAAATAAATGTTTGTAAAATTCTATTATATGAAGTATTATATGAATTTTTATGTTTTCTTATTAATCTTCATAATATTCCTATGACATAGACATTATCCCTACATTAAAGATGAAGAACAATGAAATTAAGTAACTTGCCCAAAATCAGTAAGCAAAGAAATACCATAGCTGGAATCTTTATCTTCCAAATGTTTATGTATTTTTCAAAGGCTCAAACTGGTGATCAGAGCAGAATCTATCAGTCAATGAACTTGAAGCCGGAAGAAGATTTGTGGAGACTAGTTTTGTCCTTCCTTATACTCTTCAGAATACCATCTGTGGCAGTTACTTGTGTCAACTTGAGTAAGAAATGCTCAACTAAATTGAATCAGCATAGTTCTGAGTGTGTCTGAAGGGATTTACTGAAAACAGAAGATCCATTCAAGGGTGGCTTGCCACCTTAATGGCACAAAGGGGAAAAGAAAAAGGAAGGATCATTTCTGTTTCTTTGGAGGAGTTCCAGTCTTCACTTTCACCTTGGATGTTGCCTTCAGCCTTCCATCACAGACCCTTTAGCCTCCTGATACGGACTCTCTCAGGACACTAACGTGAGCTCTAGGCCTTTGACTGGATCCTTCAGATCTTCAGTGTGCAGACAGACCATTTGCACTCTTCCACAACTCACTCTGTGAGCAGCCACTGTAAGCCAATCTTGTAAATTCCTATATACTTGTATATCTTGCATTAAATCTGTTTCTCTAGTAGGCACTGACTGGTATACCATCAGACTTTGCTACCACAGTCCTCTCACCACATTCATAGTACAATTGTAGATATGTACTCAGGTCCTGGGAACATCTAATCTGAGATGACAGTCTTGTCTTACATATATTTACCCAGAATTTATCTATAAAAGAAAGTATTTCAGGAGGCCCATTAAAGTATGACTTGCCCCGGGCTCCTCTTCTACTATAGATGGTGCTGTAAAGAAGTCTCCCATGTTGGGATAATTTTCCTGCCCCTATTTGAAACATTTCCTTTGACAGCTTTCAGCCTCCCTGATCTGAGTCTCATTTGTTCAAGCAGATTATTGCAAAAGAGACTCCTTACATAGTGAAATCACAATAAGCAGGTAGAATCAGATAATTTCTAATTGAATTTTTTATCACTTTGGTTAATGTTAATGCCCTTAAGGTCCCAAGGATGGGTACATTTGTACAATTTGACATAATCCAACAATTTTGTAAACCAAGAAAAGATATTAGCTTGTTGGTAAGCCATGAGGCCCAAGTATCTAACTAGTATGGATCCCAGAATGAATGCATGCCCTAAACATATTTCCTAATGTAGCATTTTGATAAATAACTGGTAATATCTGGATTAACAAAAGCAGTCATGTCACTTGGCACTTCTGATACTGACTCTCAACTTGGTTGTCTTTATCCCTCAAAATGAATTATGCCAAAAAATTCATACAAGGTAAGACTGAAAAGGAATACTTTTAAAAAATATTAAAAGCCATAGGAATGATTAAAATTAGAAAAGGTTGGTTCTGACACAACAAAATCTTTCTTGTGCCATGATTTGTTAAATGGCATATGTGGAAGGAAAGATTATTTGTATTGTGCAGCTGGGTGAAACTAATAATAAGTTAGACAACTTGCCCAAAGACATGAGCTGTAAGTCAGCTAAAAACACAACTGGGAGTTGAGGTTCTGAGTCCTCTAACTCCCCACCGATCATGATGAATCAGCCTTGAGCCTGATGTGAAACTTGCAAAGGTGAAGAAAGCCCAGTACAAGGTGGATTCACAGAAGACACATAAAGCTCTCCCATAAGCTTCACACTTGTTGGTGGCTGCGATTTGAGGGCTAAGATAATCTGGACTTGCCCAAGATACTGATGAAATAAATGAATTTTAGAAATGGAAAAGATCTCTTTATTCATTTCTATTTCAAATCTTGAATTCTTTAGACAAACAAACTCGAAAATATTAAGTGATATTCTCAAGGAAACACAACTAGTAAGTGGCAAAACCAGATCCCAAACTCAAATTTAAAAATTCCTAGCCCTTTTTTTAAAAAACATAACCAGAGTATGAACAAATCACCCTTAGAGTTTAAAAACTATGGAAAACTTGTTTATTATTATTATTTTTTTAATAATGAATCTAGGAATTCTCAAAGGTCTGGTTTAATCTTGAATTTAGTGGCTACCCTGGGGCAACAAAAAAAGAACCAGACAATGTAGAATAGCCCTTAAAAAATGTTTAGCATAGAACAACCTTCTTCATAGAAGAAGGCTACAAGTTGGCATTTTTCTTTTTTAAAGTACTGAGGGAATACAGATAATATCTTGTACAGCTATCAAGGTTGCTGACTCACTGGCCAGTGACTCTTACTTCTAAAGAATAATAAAAGGTCATCTACACAGTTTTGTGATGAGTCACTATGAAGCATTGCCTATAATAAGAGCTATTTTTAATAGATCCAATACTCATTTTGCATTTCAAGAGACAAAAATTCAGAATTCTTAGTTTTAAAAATACTATCATGCTAACAGGAGATGTGGCAGCCAAGGAGGTGCCTCTCCTAGGTCTTCCATCACAGGGATCTGCTGAGGGGAGCAGAGATGATTGTCTGCCTTTGTAGGTGATATCTTTAGATCCCTGTGGTTTCATGCCAGGCCATGCTTCCCGGAATGTGCTGCTAGCGAGTGACTCTAAGCAAGGCAGGCATACTTAACAGGGTCACTTCTGACCAATGTAGGTTTCTTCAAGACACTACAATGCTGCAACATAAAAAGACATTGCTTCCAGAAATTATTTGTACAAAAAAAATTTTTTTTGGGGGGGGTGGACTCCTGGAACAAGAGGCTATTAATTTAAAAGTAACTTAAAAATAAACAAGTTTAATGACAAGCTCTTATACCTGATTTTGAATTTCTATCCCAACATATCTTGAGGCTACTCATATTATTAATGGCACCTTTCCAAATTTAGAAAAATGAGAAGTTATTGACTTGATAATACTGTCAAATAAAATGCTAAACATGTGATTTTCTTTAGGTTCTTAGAAAGCAATTATAAAAAGAAGAAACTGTTCAAATAGAAAAAAATGAGTTTCTTTTTAGAAATCATATACACTATTAATCTGAGGCATTTGGGCCACTGACTTGACGACTAAAAATAAAAATATAGTTGCATAAAACTGTTAGTGGCAATCAGTTCTATGATAAGATCACTTGCCAAATAAATCCAGAACTCCTGCTCTCCCAACCTCTCAGAACACCTCTGACTTAAATATTAAGAAATCAATAACTAGAATTTCCCAAATGATGCAAAGATCTAGCTGAATTCGGAAATGTTTCAAGGCACACAAATTGTAAGATAATGAATTGTTCCCTCTGTTTTTTCTTTTGTTTTTATTTTATAGTTCCATAAATCCATGTTTCTTACCTACCACCACAGCAAAAGTGAGTTAGTAGTATTGAGAAAGCCATTAAAAAGAAAAACTTCACTTTTATAGACAAGGGCATTAAATGCACGGTATTTAAACCTCTCATTTATACAAAAAAGATGGTAAGTAGATATAAATTTTGTAGTATCTAAAAGCTGAACTCTGTGGCCTACTCAAATAAAATTACCTTTCCAATACAACAGTGCAATGGAAATTTAAACTCCAAAGGTACTTTTGCATCCAAAGTACTCACTGATGTATGATTTATACTAACAGAGATGAATCAATGGAATTTGTTTGATTGCTTCATCATCCTTCAATTATATCAAGTCTTCTAAGGCACCAGGACAGAATTACTTATTTGAAGATATGGTGAAGGCCAAATCCTATCATCTCTACGAAGGAATGGAACCTAACCATGAAATCTTAATTAACAGTGTAACAATTTACTTAAAATCTCTGATGCAGCCCGTATGAGGCTAAATCAGAAGGGAAACGCTGTTAGCATTTCAGTAGAATTAAATCACAAGAAAAAAACCAGCATGACAGTGGCCACATTATAGACTAATAAGGGATTACATAAAACAATTACTGTTTGAGAATTGTTGCTTCTATGTGAAGAATGAAGAGGAAAACAGCTCTGAAACTTTGGTGAGGCTCTGACAACTTTCTGAATGTGCAATGGTGGAAACACAGTAAGTGAATTCTATCTGTGTACTGAAAATGGGAGAGAGCTCTTAAAATGAGATAATATCAAGTCCCATTTAAGGTTAATCAGGGAGTCTTAAGGGACTTTTTCCTCATTAACTGCTTTCTACGGGCAGCATCAAGAGATGGAATAGGATGAATGGTAACTTGGGTGAAAACTCTTAATACTTTGGACCCTTCCTTTGTTCTAATCATGGCACAATCCCAGTTAAAAGGTAAATATTCTTGAGAGAATGTCTGCAATTCTCATCAACCAAGTATATTTTTGCAATATCTGCAGAGATGATCAAGCATGAATGAGATAGCAAGGCTAAAAATAGCACAGAAATGCAAGGAAGATGGTTATACACTATTACTTGGGCAAGGTATAGTACTAAGACAAACTTCATAGTAACTCATAATAGTCATATATATATATATATATATATGTATTTTTCCCCCCCTCCAGGGGAGGGGGCCAGGGTAATACTAACTATATGCCAGGGACTATTCTAAAAACTTTACATGTATTAATAAATTCAATCCTTACAAGGATCTTATAAAAGTTGGTACTTTTATTGTCATCTCCATATTAGGAAACTGAAGCACAGAAAAGTTTCACAACTTACTCAAGACCACACAGCTAATACATGACTGGGCCAAGATATGAACCTATGCATCTGGCTTTTTAACATCTCATTTCCAACTGCAAACTACGATTTCTCATATGCATATACTTCTTACTACAATTCCAAATCAGACCTCCCTGAATCTACGAATAATCATAATACTGCCTTTTTTTCAGAACAAATGTAATAAGAACACAAGAATACTGTTCTGCTCTGGAGTAGCAACTTCTTACATGACCTTCAGCAGGAGGTATATTTATTATACACTGTGGTTCAAAGGGCAACTGTCAGATTGTCTCAATCAGAACTGGATATAAAATTCCATGTAAGGGTTCCAGATAATTTCTTTTTCTTCTGGACATTATCTAGTGAAATAAAATTTAATTGATTTACACATTCTCCCTCTCTTGCTCTCTCATAAACACACACACAGACATGCACACACAACAAAACAAGCAGAGATCTAGAAGAATAAAGTATATCTGGTTTCTAATTTCAATGGAAATTCTGATAAATGGTATGTTCAAAGAATTTTTCTTAAACCTGTAGTTTTAGCAGACTAAATATTAAAAAAATTTACAATTAAAGGTACTTATGAAATAATACCTGAAAACATAAGGCAAATAATTTGCTTAGCCTTCAAAGTCACCCTATATTTAAACAAAATTAAAGTTCTTATTCTTTTTGTATTCGCTTTAGTTACTTTCCAGAGGACTAAAGGGGCCTCTTGGTTACAGGACAATTTTGTTTCACATGTTTAATATGAACTACAGATAAGTAGTCTTAGACACAAAGTAATTAGGAAGACATTAGGAAAGCAGGGGACAAAGGAATGGTCCATAACCTGCAATAAGGAAAGAGAAAATCATACTGTGTTAAGAATACCCATTTGAAGACCCAAATCAATAGGTTTCTGAACTTAATCCAAGTTTTTGGCATATGAATAGCCTTCTCTGAGCCAAATGTTAGATCCTGAACATTTGATAACCCTTAAAAAATAATACGTTGATGACTTAAGAGGATACAAATCAAACATGAATTGAATCTTTCATAAATTACACATGAACTTGAAAATTAGAGAGAAGAATAAATGAATCACATCCACATTCACAATAGACCCCAATTCATCATTCACATTCTGAAGTTCTTCATTCACAAAAAGGTCAATTAGCTCTTTTTGGTGGTCTCTTTTTACACAGAAAGGAATTGGGCTTGGGGCAACATATGCCAAATGTCTGGAACAAGAGACAAGATATTCAATTGGCTCCTAAAAGATGATTGAATAGTGAATTAATACAGCATTGAAGCTTACACACAAATCTTGTCACTGCAGTTGGCAGCATCAGAAAGGGAAAGGAAGAGCAGCCTCTTGGTGTGTTGTTTTACTGAGCAACGACATGGAGACAACACTACTTACTTGTATTCTTAGCACCAGTGGGTGCAGTTGGAAAATAGACATGTGAGAATCAATAAAGATAATGTAGAAAAAAGAAACTGAAAAGCTCAATTTCCTTTAGTACCTATCCTAGTCTTTAAAATAACATCCTCAGAACTTGAAGTCACAACCTCTTTTAGCTTTCTGTCCAGGTAGAAATAGATATTTCTTTAATTTAAGGGTATTCACTACTTGTAGAATAACCAGAAATGGCCAATGGATTTAAGTCCACTAAGATTAGAGACAAAAATAAGATAGTTGTTAATTCCTTCTAGAGAGTTGGTGAAATGATATGGGGTTTTTTGTTGTTACTGTTTTTGATTTCCGTCTAGCACCAAATCTAAACTTATCTCTTAGAATTCCTTTTCTGAAGCCTACAAAATTCAAAATTCAATTCTTCTGTAGATCCTAGAACACCTCAAATGGTCTAAAATGATGACTCATCTGCATTAAGTGAGTCATATCAGTCCTATGATCTCCTACATATTTATGCATGTAAGACACACAACAGAAGAGTGAATGTGAAGGTATTTTGAATGTAGATGCCTTACAGAAGACATAGCCAGGAGAAAAGATTTCACATATATTCTTAGATGTCTTACCCACATGCTATGGTCTGAGTCTGGATGTCTTCGAAGGTTTATGCATTAAAGGCCTAGGTTTTGAGGTGGCATTATTGTGGGGCGTGGTATACCACAGAGGTTTGAACTTGTGGGAGGCCTAAGGTCTTGCAGGCATACTTTTGAAGGAGATCGTGAGACTCAAATCTCTTTCTCTTTGCTTCTTGGCTCATGATTTATATAGTTGGCCCACCATGTGTTCCTATGATGTACTACCCTGTCAGGGGTGCAAAGCAAATGAAGCCTTCTCAGTTTGGGACTGGAACGTATAAAACAGTGAGCCAAAATACACTTTTCCCTTTATAACTTTATAATTGTCTCAGGTGATTTGTTATAGGGACAGGAAACTGATTAGCATGATTTGTCCTAGTCCTATATTACCAAGCCTACAGGAAAATTATAGGGAGAATATACTCCAAGTAACAATAGTATAGTTATATACCTTCCGCTCGTTGCATTTGCTGTATGTTTGACAGATAACATTAATTTAACTGCTACCTAATTTTATTAAGGATACTAAAGTGTAGATGTGTATAAATACAACGCCACATTATATATCCAGACTAAGAAGGGTATTTGTATAGCACCCAGTGGGATGTCAAGTTAACTCCTTTACTGAATGGCTTAACAGGTGGGTTGGAGCCATTTTTCCATGATACAAGCTACGAATGATTAATCTACTGTATTATAATTGATATGAGCACCTAACACATTGTGGCTGTGGACTTCATCCATGTTGATTTCTATTTTTTTCTGAAGCACGTATACCATGGGTTAAACCATGAGAATCTTTGGCATGTGACAATAAAATTATTTAGGAGAAAAATATAATTTTTCACTTCAAAAAAGACAAATTAAGAAGAAATCATAGAAAATATTATTTACCTTTTGGAAAAACTGCCACAATTATGGCTCCACAGAGAGTTAAATCCATTTAAAACCCCCAGGTTTGAAGGCCCAGGGTTAAAGACAGTGCTCTCCATTCTACCACCATATATCTGGGTCGCTGCTAAAAGTAATACACTTTCATTGGGCTAACAGTATTTTTAATCTTTATTCAACTAATAAAGTTGGGGGAGGGTGGGAAGCTGAGTGGAAGCTACAGTCCCTAGGGAAAAAATAATCATAAACTTTGAATAGACACTGTTAATTATTCACTGATACTAGTCCAGAAATGAGCTTCATATGGCCACTTTATTTCACCTAAAAACATCTAATTCACTAAGCACAGTGAAAACACGAGCTCAGAACAAATGTCCGTAAGTTAAGTGCTGAATAATATAACATGCACAAATCGAGTAAGAAGACAAGCTTGAACCAAGTAGATATTTTAAATTGTCCTTTAAGCTTCTCATGTGATAGACTCTAACCTAAGTGTAACAAATATTATCTCATGGTTTTTGACTTCATTCTTTTTTTCAATATCTTTTTTCAATGTCATTCTCCTTCCTACTGGAGCAACTCTGAACTTTTACAAACACTAAGAGTCCAGAGCTGGTAAGGAGGCGGCATTCAATTAAAAAGCAAGTAAACCATTATAGCTACCCATATGGAACTCTCTATGCATACGCTGCTCATGCCTCAGAATAATTTCAGTATTAGCCTGGATCTTTAGGGATATTAATAGCCTACAATCCTGTACCCTTTCCAACTCTGTCCTGGCTGGCTGGGTAGGAAATCACACAGTGTGGTCAGGGCCATGACTTAATCTGCTTTCTGATACTAGATTTTTCTGCATACAGAATATTCATTCATTACCATAGTCTTAATTCCATTTATGAATTTTGAAAATAGTATCGATGATCACAAGAGAACCAGATATAAAAGACTGACTTACTACAAGTCCAGTTCTATTATTAGGCTAGTAAG
>RJWT010034397.1:0-13688 GCA_004365215.1 Cuniculus paca
AAGTTCAAGACCAGCCTGGGCTACAAGGTGAGCTCAAGGCCAGCCTGAATGGCATAGTGAGACCCTGTCTCAAAAAGACAATGGCCAGGGATCTAGCTCAGTGGCCTAAGTGCCTGCCTGGCAAGTGCGAGGTCTGGAGTTCAATCCCTGGTGCCGGGGAGGAAAAAAAAATGTTAAAGAAAGGCCTTCAAGTTGAAATGAAAGAAAGTTAGAAAGGAACTCAAAGCCACATAAAAAAATTAAAAAGTCCTAGTAAAAGTCGCTTACATGGAAAATCATAAGTTAGTGTAATTGTCATTTTGGTTTGTGCCATAAATAACTGAAAGATGGGGAGAGTTGTATAGAGGCAGAGATTTTACATGCTATTAACCTTAAATATTAAATATTAATTCAAATTTTGCTGTTGAAATTTGAGATATTAAATATAATTTTCATAGTAAGCACAAGTAAAATTAAAAAACAAAACGTTTCACTATAAAAATCAGTTATACACCAAAGAAGACACTAATGTAGAAAATAAGAAAGATAAAAGTTATAACTCTTATAGACTTGAAAATTGCAGAAGTAATTCCCTCCTTGTCGGTAAATTCTTCAAATGTGAATAGATTGAACTCTCAAATGAAAGTAGATTTTTAAAATAATCCAACTGTGTGCTATCTACAGGGGACTCATTTTAGATCTCAAAACACAAAACTTAGTAAAAGAGTGACAGATATTCCATACACACTAATACCATTCAAAATAGACTTAAATATAAAGTTTGTGATACAAAGAAGTACATTTTGTGTTAATATAAATTTCAGTACAGCAATATGATATAACACTTACACATGTACCAACAATCTCCCACAATATGTGAAGCAAAAATGACCTTCTGTGAAGGGAGAAATTGCCAGTTATACCAGAATAGTTGGAGACTTCAATAATGACTGGAAACCCTAGACAGAAGATAAACAAAGAAAGAGGATGTGGACAGCACAAGCCAACCAGATGAACAGACACACAAAACACCCCACCCAACCAAAGTAGGATGCTCATTCTTTTCAAATGCATGATTGAGATTCTCCAGGATTGGCTGTGTGTCAGGCAACAAAACTACACTCGCTAGATTTAATAAGATGCGTATCATACGAAGTCTCTCGTCTGGACACAACTTGAAGCTAAAAAGTCAATACCTGAAAAAGTCAAAACATGTGGACATTTAAAAACACACTTTTTTTTAAAGAGAAAAGAAACACAGAAAAGAAAAACAAAAAGCAAAAGACATACAAACAACAACTACAAGAACAACAAAAAATCCCAAAGAATAATAATATAGGCTTTCAAAACAGGATGACAGGAATTTAACAATGGTTGTAATATTGCATATTGTTATTTTAAAAGAGTTGCTTAGATTACCAGATAGACATGCAAAATTGATCTAATCATATGAGTATTAACTGCTCTTTTCCAAGAACTAATAAAATCAGTAGTATAATCATCTTAGCTATTTTATGCATATATAAACAAATTTATATCTTTTTCCTTTTCCTTCTTTTCTCCTTTCCCCTACCCCAGTTATTTTTCCCCTTTGAGTAGTTTCTTACCCTTTCACAAAACAATATCTATTGTAGACTTTGGATCTTATTTTCTCTTTCAGTTTCTTACACTAGGGAAATAATACAGTATTTATACATGTGAATCTGATTTATTTCACTTATGAGTATGGTTTCAAGTCTCATCCATTTACCTATAAACGCCTCGATGCGATCCTTCTTTATGGGGGAGTAGTACTCCATGGTAAAAAAAAAACATATCTTTTTCATCCATTCATTGGTTGATGGGCATTTGGATTATTTCCAAGATTTGGCTGTTATAAATTGTGCTGTTATAAACATGGGTGCACATATATCATTGTGGTATGATGTTTTCAATTCTTCTGGGAAACCAATGAATCAAAGATATGACAAGTTAATCAGAAAAAATTTAAATATGAATGAATATTAAAACAATGTATCAAAACTTATAAGATGCATAAAAATACCGCCAAAGAGGAAAATTATAGCTGTAAATGCTTACATTACAATAGAAGATTTCAACTCAACAATCTAAATTTATACTTTAAGGAAGTAGAAAAAAAGAAGAACAAAGTAACCCCAAAACTAGCAGAAGATAGGACACAATAAAGATCAGAGCAGAGATAAATTAAATAGAGAATTGAAAAACAATAGAAAAAATCAGTGAAGCCAGAAGTTGGTTCTTAAAAAAAAAATCAACAAAATCAACAAGCCTTTAGCTAGACTAAGAATAAAATAGAGAAGACTAACATTAGTAAAAATCAGAAATGAAAGTAGAAGCATGATTTCCAATTCTACAGAAATATAGAGGATTATAAAAGCTTACCACAAACAACTGGACATAACAAATTGAATGACCTCGATGAAACGGACAGAATCCTAGGGACACAATACTTGCATGGATTACGTTATGGTTTAGATCTAAAGTGTCCCCCCACCCCCAAATCGCCTGTGTTTGGAAGGCGGTCAGATCATGGGGACCTATAGCTCACTCGCTGTTAGGAAGCGGGGACTAATTGGAAGCAGGTCACTGGGGTGTGACATGGAAGAGTATATTCTTGACCCCGACTCTCCCTTCTCTCTCTGCTTCGGAACTGTCAGAAGATGAGCAGCTATCCTCCACCCACTCCCTTCCTCAGGGGTGTCCGCCTTGAAGCCAGTTGACCAAAACACGAGCCAGGTAAGCCTCTGGTCCTTTAAGTTTTGGGTGGTATTTATTTTGTCCCAGTGATGCAAAAGTCACTAAGACTGACTGAATCATGAGAAAATAGAAACTTTTAATAGACCTATAACTTATGGTGAGACTAAATCAATAATCAAAAACTTCCAATCAAAGAAGAGCCTACGACCAGATGGCCTCAGTGATATATCCTACCAAATACATAGGAAGAAACAACACCAGACTTTCTCTACCTCCTCCAAAACTTTGAAGAGTTCTAACTCATTCTAAGAGGTATTTCACTGATAACCAAACTAGACAACACTACAAGAAGAGACAAGCGCAGGTGAATATCCTTTATGAATATCAATGCAGATAACCTCAACAAAATACTACCAAGCCAAATCTGATGGCAGATTAAAAGAAAGGGATTTGAGTCATGCAATGCAAAGATGCTTCAACGTGTGAACATCAGTTGTGCAATCTACCACATTAACAGAGTGAAGGAAAACTTATTTCAACTTGTGCACAAAAGCATTTGACACAATTCAACACCATTTTCAGCCAGAAACACTTTCAGTAACACCACATTTGGGATTAGGCCCTCAATATATAAGTTTGGGGAGGAGACAAAATTCAGTGCATAAATAGGATAATCATTCATGAAACAGAAATGAAGGACATTTAAACTGAACAAAGAAGCAAAATTATTTCCGTTAACTTATGACATTATAGATATGTAGATAATATTATAAACTACACACGTATGGAGTTAGAACCAACACATAAATTGAGGAAAAGTTTTAGAATATAAAATTAAACCAGAAAGACCATTTACTTTCCTAAAAACAAAAAATTGAAAAAAGGGCTGTGGACATAGCTCAATGCAAAGGCCCTAGGTTCAATTCACACTTAAAATGAACAATCAAAAATAGAAATTAAGGGAACAATTCCATTTATAGTAGCACTGGAAGGAGTAACATATTTAATTATTAATTTAAACAAAGAAGTAAAAGATTTATACAAAACTATCAATAAAACATTGTTGAAAAAATTAGAGAAGAGCTAAATAAATGAAACGACAGTCCATATTTATGGATTGTGATTTATTATGGTTGAGAAATCAATACTACCCAAAGTGATCCATATATTGAGTGTCATCTCTATTCAAACTCTTACAGAAATAGAAAGTTCTATCCTAAAATTCATACAGAATCTTATGAGACACTGAGTAATGAAACAAAACAAAACAAAACAAAAATCAACTTGAGAAAGAAATAAAAAGTTGACATTCTCACGTTTCCCAATTTCAAAGCTTACTACAACAGTCTAGTGGGTGTATGAAAACAAATGTATAAAGTAGATTACACCTAAAATAAATCTTTGTCTATATAGTCAAGTGATTTTTGGCAAGGAGCCAAAACCATTCAAGGGAAAAAGTAATTTCTTTAGCAAATGGTGCTAGGAAAATGGGCTGTCTATATGAAAAGAACAAAGTTGGATACTTACTTAATATCATATTCAAAAGTTCATTCAAAATGCAGCATAAAGCTAAAACTAAATTCTCAGAAGAAAACTGGGAAAATGTTTCATGACATTGGCTTTGGCAAAGATTTGTTGTATCTGATATAAAATAAGAATCCAACAACATGTATTAGTTACACATATGCAGAATATTGAATCTAGACACATTTCATGCCATGTACTAAAATATAATCAAAACTGATCAAATATTATGTTTGATATTACAGATATTATAACAGAAACAAATGCTGGAAGATAAAATAGGTAAAACTTAAAAACACAGACATAGATAAGGACTTTTTTTTTTTTTACAAAACAGAACTCCAATTGTACAAGACATTATCTCTAAGAATCAACAAATGAAATTATATCAAATTTAAAATCTTCAGCACCATAAAGGAAACAGCTAGTAAGTAAAGAGACAAATTGCAGAATGGGGAAAAAATGTTTTTTCCAGCTATACTTTGGACAGAAGAATAATACCTAGAATACATAAAGATCTTGAGGTGCATTATTAGGTTAGTTACTTGGGTTTGCTCTGTTTTTCTGATGTGGCCATTTAGAGCAATAAACTTTCCTCTTAGGACTGTTTTCACTGGAGCCCATAGGTTCTGGTATGTTGCACTGCCATTATAATTTGACCCTAGAAACTGTTTAATTTCTTCTGTGACCCATTGATTGTGTATTATTTTATCTCCATGTATTTGCAAAATTTCTGTGGTTTCTTTTTAATCTGATAATATGCATGAGATAATTTTGATTCTTTTGTATTATTTAAGCAAGCTTTATTAGTATGTGGCCTATTTTGGTCAAAGTTCTGTGTACTGCTGAGAAGAATGTATTCTGTTGTAGGATGGAACACTGTAATTACCTGTGAAGTTCATTTGTTCAAAAGTATTTCTCAGCTGATTTTTTTTGTCTAATTGATCTCTTTGTGAAAATGGGGTACTGGGTCCACCTACTATGATTGTGCTAATGTTCATCTCATATTTTACATCCAATAGTTTTTGTTTTATGAAGCTAGTCACTCTGGTGTTTGGTGCACATATATTTACAATTGTAATCTCTTCCTGTTGAATTGTTCTCTGAACCACTTTGTAGCGACTTTCTTTGCCCCTTCTGACCAATTTTAGTATGAAAATAAGATAGCTATTCCTGTTTGCTTTCAAACTCACATTGCATGGAACATTGTTTTCCATCCTTTAATTTTTAGTATATGATTAACTTTTAGATTAAATGTGTCTCTTGTACATAATACATCATTAGGTATTTTTTTGATCCAGTCTACCAATCTATGTCTTTTGCCTAAAGAGTTGAGAGTTATTGCTGACAAGTGTAATCTATTTCTGTCATTGCATTGTTTTTTCCTTGTGATGGCCTTTGTGCTATATCATTTCATGACAGAGGGTGTCACATGTGGGAAAGAGTAAGCATGCCAGAGAAAGCTTACATTGATAACAAAGCTAATCCTGCATACATGTTAATAAAAAACAAGTTAATCTATTCATGAGGCCTCTGAAAATCATGTTTCATATATCCTACACCCTAATATCTTTTAACATATAATTTTGAAGTTTAAGTTCTAATACACTTTTTGGAGCCACACTTAAATAGCAGAGTTGAATGGCTGGATTATATAGTAGGAGTATGTTTAACTATGTTTAACATATAATTCTACCAGTAGTGTATGAGTGTTCTAGTTCTATATCCTAATCAATATTTGTTTCAGCCAGTCTCTATGATTATAGATACTCTATTAGATGTGAAACCCTATCACATTCCTTAACAATATATGAATTGAATATATTTTTCTATGCTTATTTGTCACATCTTATCCTTTTGTTGAAATATCTGTAAACAATGACCATTCTTAATAAGAGTTGCTTGTTTTTTTATCATTGGGCTTTAAGAATTTTCTTTATATGTTTCAGATACAAGTTCTTTATCATACGTGTGATCTGAAAATATTTTGGGACTCCAAATAAAAATAGAAACATTTGGGGTTTCAGGTCAGCAGATAAAATGTTGGCCTGGGAATGGTCTTTGGCAGATTGTAATGGAGATCTGTTCTGTCATCAATGAACTGAGGGTATCAAGCAAATTTTCATGGTAGTGGCCTAACCAAAGTAATAGAAAATAAAAATATGATCACTAAAAACCATTTGAAATGGAAGGTCCATGTGAGACAAACAGATATACTGACTTGATTATAAATTAATCATCTTGCTTAGCAAGGAATTGCTAGATGCTGCTTCTTCTAATGAGAAGTTTGGTAACAGATACGGGACAGCTGCATCCTCAGGTGGGCTTCCACCTGTAAAATTCTGCGATGAAGGCAATCTGCCTCTGGCAGCTGGAACAATATTTTTAGAGACAAGTCACATGAAAATTAATTGAATAGATAAACTTGCCAATGTATACTTTGGGATAAGTGGAAGATCATTTGAAGAGATAAATTAATATGGACCCTTACCTCACAATTGGCACAAACATACATTCTGAAGGAATTTAATAATAGGTAAGAGAAAGAAGTAATAAAAGTACTGCAAGAAATGAAACAGAAAGAGCTTTTTGTAAACAACTTTTAAGTAAAGAATCTATGGCTATTCTATAAAACTCATAAAAATTATAAACTGAGATACATGAAAGTCAATCACATCTGAATGACAGAAGCTACCAGTCAAAGAATCAATGATACTGTTGGAAATGAATATTCACAAGTCATATTGGAACAAAGGACTAATTCCCTGATGAATTAAAAAATTATCACAGAAATAATGTTGAAATAGCAGAAGATAAGCTAAGGATATGAACAGAGTCTTTAAAGAAAAAGAAAAAAACTGACTTTAAACCATGAAAAGATGCTCAACTGAACCTATGATAAGAAAAATTCCAATGAACCAAGAACACAGAGAGATGAACAATTTTAACAGCAGGAACTCTGCTGGCAAGAGTACAGAAGTCAATTCATAGGAAAAGATACAACAATTATAAACGTATATGCATATAACAACAGGACCACCAAACTATATGAAGCAAAGATTAACAAAATTGAAGGGAAAATAGTTACACAGCAAGAGTTGGAGGCAATATCCCATTTTTCAACAATGGATAGAACAATGAGTCAGAAGAGAAATATAAAGGACTTGAAGAACACTATAGAACTACTACACCCACCAGTCAGTCAAGTACAGATCCTTTCACCCAACAAAAACAGAGTCTACTTTCTTCTCAAGTGCATATGTGTCAGTCTCCAGGACCATGTGTTAGGCCAAAAAATACACCTTAGGCAATTTTTAAAAGATCGAAATAATACAGTGTATTTACTTCAACCACAATAAAATGAAGAGACGAACCAAGCACAGAAGGAAACAAATCACAAAAATGTAGAAATAAAATCAGCATTCTTTTATTTTTATTTTTTGAGTATATAATTTTTATTATACTGCCTATAATTATATATGCTTGCTACACATAATAAATATATTCATCCTGGGGAACGGGTACATATACAGATGCCATCCTCAATGTCTGAAAAGTTTCAACGAATCACTTAAAAACCCACTGGGAGATGCATTTATAAAGGAACATTTTAAAAAATTAATTTTATTTGTATACTTTTGATATAATGATCACATTCAGCATAGGGAATTTATACCTGTATATAATATATCTTGATTCTTCTTGTTTTCCTCATTCCTCTCCCTTCAACACTTTTCCCTGTCCTTTTTTACAAAAGCTTTGTTTCCATTTTTTCCTTCTATTCTCCTTTTTTCCTTTTCCCTTCCTTCCCTTCCTCCTTCCTCCTCCCTTATTCTTTTTCCCAGTTGAATATTTTCTTTTTTATTTCCCAGCATTCTTTTAAACAATGAATGCATCAACAAAGAAATCACAGGAGAAATTAGAAATAATTTAGAGATTATTAAAATGATTATGCAACATATCAAAACTTGAGAATGTGGCAAAAGCAATACTCAAAGAGAAATGCACAGTGCTAAGTGCCTACATAATAAGAAAAATTTCAAGACAATTAATTCACTTTACACTTTGAAGATGTAGAACAAGAAGAGAAAACTAACTTCCTTCTGTAGAGTTGAAAGGAGGAAGGACGCAACAAAGACTACAGTGGAGTTCAATGAAATTGAGAATAGAAAAATTGAAAAGTCAGTAAACCCCAAAGTTGGCTTTTCAGTGAAATTAGCTGGTTGAAGTCTAGACATAGAGGAAAAAGGGAGAGAAAGAAGACACAGATGACTAAAATAAAAATGAAACTGGAAACATTAGCTCTAATTTACAGAAATAAAAAGGTTATACAAAAAGTAGTGTAGTATGAACAATGCATGCTAACAAGTTTGATAATAGAGCCAAAATGGACAGGTTTCTGAAACCACACAAACTACTTGTATCTTTATAAAGAAAATCTATAAATACATAAAAGGTGAGAAGATTGACTCTATATTCAAAACCCTCCCAACAAAGAAATACCCAGGACCACATGGCTTATCTGGTAAATCACAGCAAACATTTAAAAAACAATTAACATGGATTCTTTTCAGGTTCCTTGTCCCCACAAAAAATAGAAGAGGATGGAAAGGTATCCTGACTCACCCTAGAAGGCTGGCATTACTCTGATAACAGACTAGGAAAAGACATTCCAATAAATTACTATTACCTTGTATGAATACAGATGAAAAAATCTTGTCAAAATGCTAGTAAAGAAATCAAATGACATATTAAAAGTATTATACACCATGACCCAGTGGGCTTTATCACTGAAAGATAAATGTGGATGAAAATTTTAAAAACCAATTGACGTAACAGATTGATTAAATTAATAGGATAAAAGAAAAGATCTCACGATCATCTCAGTTTGTATACAATGGGCATCTGACAAAATTCAACATACGTTTAGGATTTAAAAACCTCAGAAAACTAGGACTAGCAAGTAACTTCCTAAGTGTCAAACATGGCATTCATGAAAAACTCACAGCCATTGTCATACTTAATAGTGAAATACTGAAAACCTTCTCCACTAGATTTCCATAGTTTCCCTATTATAAGACAATTTTTGCCCCTGCCGTCCAGCATTATAAATCCTAAATAGAGCAACAAGATAAGAAAAGGAGATAAAAGACATACAAATTGAAAAGGAAGAGTAAAATTATCTGCATTTGTAGGGGACACAATCTCATGTGCAATAATTTCCTAAGAATCCACAAAAACACAAATCCTGCAAAATTGCAGTCTATGAGATGACTGCACAAAAAAATCAACTGTGTTTCTATTTAACAGCAATGAAAAATAAAAAAGGAAATTTTAAAAAGCAATTTCATTTACAGCTGTGTCTTTAAAAAGTAAATACCTAGGAATAAATTTAACCAGAGAGTTGAGCAATGTGTATGCTAAAAACAAAAAGATCTTGCTGAAGGAAATTAAATAATAAATGGAAAGACATCCCGTGTTCATGGATTGGAAAACTGAATAGTGGTAAGATCCTAATGCCCAATATACAGGTTTAATGCAATTTCTTCTAAAATTCTAGCAGTCTTTGCAGTAGATAGACATGGAAAAGCTCACTCTCAAATTCGTAGCAAATTGCAAGGGGCCCAGAATAGCCAAAATAATCTTTCAAAAGAAAAACGAAGTTGAAAGACTCACACTTCCTGATTTTAAAACTTACGGTTAAGCTACAATAATCGACATAACATGATACTAACATAGCAATAGCCATATAAACCAATGGAATAAAATTAAACACACATTCACGGCCAGTTGATTTTTGATATAGATGCCAAATTCATTGCCATGGTGGGGGGCTGGGTGGGGGTAGTCTCGCTAATGAGTAGTGCAAGAACAACCAGGTGCAAAAGAAAAATGTTGAACCCCTGCCTCACACTACATATACAAGTTAACTCAAAGGGCTGAATAAACTAAATAAAAGAACTAAAACTATAAAATTCTGTGAAGACACAAAAAACTTTTAGGGCATAAAAAATACTCTGTATAATACCTTAATGATGGATACCTACAGAATACACAGCACCAAAGTGAGCCCAAACTGAACTGGCCACTACAGTGTGTCTTGCAGGTTCATCAGTTTTATGCATCACTCCGATGACTGATTTTGATAATGGGGGAGGCAGAGAGTGGGCAGAAGTCTTTGTATTTGGCTTTCAAGTTTTCTGTGAAACCAAAATTGCTCTAAAAATAAAGCCTTTAAAAATACTTTGTGGAAAATATAGGAATATATTTTCATGACATTTAATTTGGTAATGGGTTCTCAGAACACCAAAAATAGAAGCAATAAAATAAAAAATAGATAAATTGGACTTCACTACTTTTTTGTATATCAAAAACAGTATCAAGAAGATGAAAGACAACTATAGGATGGGTAAAAATATTTGCAAATTATATATATATGTATATATATATCTGATAAGGGATTAATATGCAGAATATATCTAGAATTCATTTACAACAACACAAGGACACAGCCCAGTAAATGAAAGGATAAAAAGAACTGAACAGACATTTCTCCAAAGGAAACATGCAAATGGCTGAGAAGCACATGGATCACTGATCTGATTTAGGAAAATGTCAGTCACAACCACAATGAAGCTAGATGCTGCTCCATCTGCCTATAATCTTAACTACATACTTGGGAAGCAGGAAGGTTGCAAGTTTGAGTCTAGGCTGGGAAACTTGGTGAGACCTGGTCTCAAAATAAAAAATAAGAAGGCCTGGGGCAGTAGCTCAGTGGGAGAACACTTGTACAGCATGCATGAAGCATTGGGCTCAATCCACAGTACCACAAAAACAGACAAACATCAAGAATAATAACAAAAACCTACAATAAAATAAGACTTTTAGGCCGAGGATATAGCTCAGGGGCATAAGTACCTGCCTGGCAAGTACAAGGTCCTGAGTTCGAGTTCCAGTACCAAAAGAATAAATAAAATAAAATAACACTTTATGGCTATTAGCATGACAATAATAATCACATTATTACACTAAACAGAAAATGACAACTTTTGGAAGAATGCAGAGACAATGGAAGCCTTGTGCCTTGCTGGTGAGAATTAAAAATGGTGCCGCCATTCTCGGCTTGTGACGATGCCTGCAAGGGTGACATGAAGAATTATCGAATGGCGCAAAATCCCATTCGTGGATATATACTCCAAACAATTAAAAACAGGGACTCGGATATTTATGTGCCAATGTTTCCTGCTGCATTACTTAGGATGGCCAACTGATGGAAATGCCTCATGTCCCTCAGTAAATGACTAAACAAAATATGGTATTGGAATATTACAGTCCAATACAGTGGAATGCATTCAGCCATACAGAAGAATAACACGCCTCAGTCTGGATGGGTCTTGAAGACACTTCTCTAGAGGAAGTAAGCCTCTTCCGAGCTTCAGCGGTCCCTGGAATAGGCAAATCGAGGGACTGAAAGTACAGCGGTGGCTGTCAGGGGCTGGAATATAGAGGGAAGGAGGCAATGTTTGTTAGGCAAGGAGTTTCAGTTCAGAAATAGGAGAGAAAGTTGTGCTGGTTGTACAACACTATCATAATTAACGCTGCTAAACTGTACAGTTAAAATGCTTAAAGTATTACATTTATGTTGCGTGTTTTTTTTACCACAATAAGAAATTTAAAATTTTTTGTTATTGCTTTTTGGCCACTTGATTAAAACAAACTAGAGATGTGAGTTCAAGGTCTACTTTTCACATTAAAAAGGAGATGGTTTGTGGTTATACTATGCTTCCTGCAGTATAGTAAACTTTAAAACGAAAGTGTCTACTGCACAGCCAGGAAATTAGTTGTGTAAATCTCTGTTGATGCCTGTGATTTGTCACTTGTGCCTGTTTATGATAGCTGTCCTGAAGCCCTGTTTCTGCAAGTGCCCTCAGGGTAGCTGTGATGAGCTGCAATGCTGACATCCATCACACAGGGAAAACTCGCTTCAAAGGCTGATTCCTTGGTCCCGGTGACTTCTTCCCACCAAGGTATAACCTCTATGCTGTTGAACGCTGCCGCCCTAGCAGCAAAACAGCCCAGAGGAAGTGCTCAGAAAGTAGCTGCCGAAAAGAATTCTAACATTTACTGAATGAAATCCATATATGCCTTTAGCTTCTTAACTAGACGTGATGTTAGTGACAGGGGGCATGATGAAACTCCTCAGATCAAAAGCGGCACTAGTGTCTGCAGCAGAAAAAGGAAACAGGAGAGGAGGAGGAAGAGAGGGAGGAAGCTAACTCCATCCCCACGTCCACTGTCACACCGGGGTGGGGGGTCCCCGCTCCATTCTGCTCTGCTGGCACCTGGCCTGGTCTGCTGCCACAGCTGGGCTCCTCACTTGCAATGGTGAGGCCACACCGCTGGTGGCACAGCTTCCTGGGGGAATTGAATGGCTTTTGCACAGTTTTGAAATGATTATTTAAAACTTCTGCTGGGATCTCCAGCTTTGGTGCCTTGTGGACAAAGTCACATCAGGTGAAACCAAGTTGTAGTGTGGCCATGGTGCTCTCAGTGACCTGCTGGAAGGACTGGTCAGGGGAGGTCCACTCTCCTCGCCCTGTGTACTCCTGCCACAGCCCAGGAAAGAGGACTTCTGACTTGGTGAGTCCTGGAAGGAACGTTCTTCTTCTCCCTTTCATCCCTCTCTTAACTCCCCTGTAGACGCGATGGATTCTGGGCCCGCCCAGGGCTGGGATCACCATGTAAGGGTCGTGGCTCCCTTCCCCTTCCTCCTTGCTGTGCTTCTTGTTTCTTGCTCTCTCATTTTTTTGAACAGCCTGGTCACAGGATGCACCTGTCCTCCTCCCCTCTGTGGGTTTAGCCCAAGGAGCCAGGTGCTGTGCTGGGGGAGGCCTGCAGCTGTCCTGCATGTGGGCGGGCAGGTTGGGGTATGTCCAGTTGAAGCCCATTTGGACCCTGGGTCCAGGTCAAGAGTTTCTATCCTGTCTTATCAGGAATAAGATCGATATGCTGATTTGCATCTGGTTTCTGCATCCATTTCTCAAAGAATTCATGAAGCTGAACAGGGGAGGGATGTGATATTGAATTAACATGCTCAACCCAGCCGCAGCAATGGGCTGATTTTTCCTGAGAAAGGAAGGTATTTACAAGTGAACAAATAAAGCTCAGTCAATCCTTTCCTATAGGAATTTTCCACAGCTTTGGCAAAGCTGAAATCAAATATGCTGGGTTTAGTTTTGGAGGAGTAGAAGATGTGTACTGATCCTGGCCAGTGTAAGGGTCTTCGTGGGAGCCTAACCACTGGCTGAAACGAATTAAGAAATAAGACTGACAAGTAGGTAAATAGTAACACAGGCATAATCTAGCTGCAGGCAAATACAGGCTTCACAGCCCTGTGACAGGCAGTGCTGAAGGCCCCTGTCTTGTCTATTTTCCGTTGCTATAACACACTTTCCGAGACCAGGTAA
>RJWT010034398.1:0-13686 GCA_004365215.1 Cuniculus paca
TTAATTTAATATTAGTTTCTTTCATGGAAACAAATGATAGATTTGGCAGGATTCCTCTTCCTCTCATTTAACTTTCCATAACTCAAATGATGAAGTCAATAAATTTAACATTTTGTTTGTTTTATATTAATCAGCCTTACTCTGCTTGTTTTACTTGATTTATAAAGTTTAATTACTGATAAGTGAAATTATTTTAACTGACTTGTATAAATTATGTATTTGCATTTTTTAATGTAGCATATTCTTCTATTATGTTTGGTCACCTTATTCTCACATTGATTTAATCTCAAGTCTGTAATGACAGCCATTCAGTATCATGCCACGCTTTTTGTCATAGTTTATCTAGTTGTCTCTTGGCTAATTTCAGTTTAGCCTTAGGTAAAATTTTCATGAAGGATTTATGAGAAAATATTAACTGGACTCTTACTTGATCAATGCCAGTGAACTTTATGTAGTTTTATGTACCCAAACAACATTTTTATCTTGGGTTTGCTTCCTTTAAGTATTACATAAGTGTTTCTATATTATTATGTCATTGAATATATAAATTTATTAATTTGAAGCCAATCCAGTATTGTTACCTCTATTCTGATTTTCTTTTCTGCCTGGACTCTGATTTTCTTCATCTTTAGACTCTATTAATTTTAGTATGAATGGATCAAAATTGGCCACTGTGGGCTACATTCCTATAACTTAGAAAATGTTGCATTTGTTTCAATATGCAAGTTCAATCACTTGGCCTTTTAACTAAGGTCACTGTAATATATAGGTTCAAATAATTTTTAATTTAACCAGAATTGTCCTAAACACTTTTTTTGTACTTGTCTTCTTTAGAAATTCATTTTGGTTTTGACAGAATTCTTCTCTGGATATTACATTTACCATTATCTTGCTAAATTATTTTAAACATTTTTACATCTTTTCTTTTTCTTACAAGTATCTGCTGCTCCTTGCTGTCTTTTTGTCTTTTCACCAGAATTCAATCCTCTTGCACCTTCCAAATCTGTGTGTGTGCTTATGTGTGTGTGTTTGGGGGGTGCATGTGACAGAGAGAGAGAGCCAGAGAGAGAGAGGCTGCGGATTGGATCCAGGGCCTTCACACTAACTGCATCTCTTTTACTCCTCCTCTTCCTCTTCTTTTTAATTTTGAGATAAGGTCACTCTATGTCACTTAATTTCCCAAGGTAGGCTAAAACTTACTATTCTCCTGCCTCAGTCTGCCAGCTTTCTTTATTTCCTTTATGTGTTTTATTTTTCTTTTTTAATTTTTCCTACCTGCTGAAAGCTCAGTTTTTTACTCTTTGTATTTTCAAGGTCAATCTACTATCTATCTATCTACCTATCTATCTATCATCTATCTATCTCTATCCTTGTTCCTACATTTTTAATTCACATTGTCCCATCTAATGATACAATACTTCATTAAGTTTCTACTGTTTTCACTATTTCTGTCAGGTTTTTGCTGGTGTATGACTTTCATCTGTGGTAATGTTCTACTCACAATTTTTCATGTACTGTCTTCATGTCAGGGCTATACCCATTCTTTTTTCATTGCTCATTACTGAATGAACTGAATTTTCTTGGATTAGCTATGTGGATGAGATACCTAGGCAGGAAGTCAGACAAAAAGGCAGAGTATTCTTTAAATTTCTCATTCACTGGCTCCTTGCAGCTATGATGACCACTCGTGATTCCTTGCAGGAGTGTGCCTTACTCTTTTTCTGCACTCTAATAAGTGGCTTATGATGTGTCCTCTCCACTATGGAGGATTCCTTTAATTATCTTCTGTGATGCTGGTTTAATGGCCCTGAATTCCTTTAGTTTGTGATTATCTTGCAAGGTCTGTATTTGTCCTTCAATTGTAAAGGACAACTTTTCTGGATATAGTAATCAAGGTGGGCTGTTATTTTCTTTCACTTCTTGAAATACACTGTTTTATGACATACCAGCCTTCAGCATTTCTTCTAAGAAACTTGTCATTCTTAAAGGTTTGTCTTTATATATGACTTGACACTTCTTTCTTGTGCCTTTCAATATTCTTTCTTTGTTCTGTACTTTTGGAAGTTTAGCTGCATCATGCCACTGAGATGTTACTTTTTGGTGTTATTGGGGTTCTGAATGCCTCTTGTATCTGCTTGTCTAAATATCTCTTTCCCAATATTTGGGAAATTTTCACTGAATGAGTTTTCTATGACTTTGTTCCTAGACCTCTCCTTTGCTTGCTGCTATAATTGCTTGTTTAGTCTTTTTAATTGATATTCCACATATCTTGGATATTCTTTTTGCTTTCATTCTTATTTTTTCTTAATTATGTGTACATATAATAATTCATTAATCTTCCCCCAAAATCCTAATATTCTTTCTTTCTGCAAGATGTATTCTACCAGTGAGGCTTTCAACCGAGTTTTTCTTACACTTAGGAAGCTGTAGTCTGACAGGTTATGGGTAAAACCTATGCTGAGGTCACTCCTAGGTGCAATGTACTGTCTTTGTATTGCATTTCTTTGCTGTTGGTATTGAGTAAATACTCAGGAGTGCATCTTCAACCTCCTTCGGCCAGCCATGCCCAGCTGGGGAGAATTTATTGATTGGAAGCTTTTGTTCCCTCTATTCTTTAAGTGGAAATATTCACCGAGATTCAAGTGTCTCTAGGTCATGGGTGTAAGGCTTAATTTTTTTTTAACTGGGCTAAAAGTTTGGCCAGTAGCAGAGCATCTATCCAACAGGTGTGAAGGGTCAGTCTCTAGCTAAAGCTGCAGAGGAAAACATATAACAAAAATTAAAAGAAATAAAAGCAAACCAGATACAGAAATAAATCAAAACCAGTTAAGATCTCAGTATCCTTCTACGCTGAATAACTTTTGGCTATTATTTTAAGATGATGGTACACAGTTTACTACCTGTTGTTACTCTCTATTTATTTTGTGAGACTAAACTGAAACATTGAATGACACTTTCAGAGTGTTAAGAGACAAAGAGAAAATGGAATGCCAAAAAATGAGAAAATTCAAAAAGAGAAAGTAGGTAATGATAAAAATTGAAAACATTTTTTGAAATAATCAAAAATGACAATTTAAACAATTTTGAATAGTAACAGAAAAGAAACATTTAAAAAATATATGTGTGCATATGAACTAAACAGCAAATATCAAAAGAGGGGGTCTTAATAAAACATGAGAGTACCGTCTCTGAGAAAGCTGGGGCTTATTCACCCCTTGCTTCTTATTTTTGTGTTGCTTGCCTAGATTCGGAACAGCTTGGGACTATAGCCAGTTGGAATATCTGTCAGTTGTTCTGTTTACCAGTTCCTCTGGCAGGAACTCACTCCAGAGACATTAGCTTAATGCACTCCCAGGGCTGGGCTGACAGAGGACACTGTAGTATGTCTGGGTCTCCACTTCCCATCCTGAAGCCTACTCACAGGGTAGGGCGGCTGTCTGCAGCAGTGCAACCCACACAACCTACCACCAATGACTCTGGTCTTCTGAGACCCAGTTGAGTCCTGTTTAGTCACGTTTGCCTCCTCATTTCCTGGATATCTTAGTGGGCTAGCCAGTGCCGCTAGTCTAAAAGAGGAAGTGAGGTGCACTGCTTTCCAGAACACTGGCCATTTGCACAGTGTGTTTTAGCAGGTTTGAGTCAGTGACACTACCCAAGGGCCAAACTGGTTCTCGAGGTAGAAAGTCGAGACAATATTGTAATATTTTCTGGATGCTCCCAAGAAAAGTAAAAAATAGGGGCTTTTGTTTTCCAAAGCAGTGAGCTCAGACAGGGTATTCTCAAAATGCCTTCTATTACAGTACTCCAGGCATAGTTGGTGAGTAGGAGAGCTTCTCGAGCCCAAGCTCACTCAGCTGTTTCACGCCACTCTTATTAGTCAGCCTTTAGTTGATGGTACCAATTCCCAGTATCTACCACGTAAGAGGAGAAATTTACTTTTTCTGATGATTTTGGAGGCAGAAACATAATGGTGGAAGCATCTAAGGAAGCAAAACTGCTTAGTTCATAGCAGCTAGGAGGCAAAGCATGGCTGAAACTACTACAAAGAAAATGGGCTAGAAACCAGACACAGTCACCAAGTTCACCCCTTCATGGCCCATTCTACCACAGCTCCCCATGACACGCCCAGAAGTGTGCCTTACTAATCTGCTAGGCGTCTGTTGTTCTAGTCAATATGACATCATAACCTAGAGTTACATTGCCCTCCTGCTACATGTGAATGTCTGTGCTAGCTGTGCTCGCTGGGGTACACGGTTTCTCCCTCTTTTTCAGCTGCTCTCACCCACTGCCACACTGCCTTGCCCTTATGCCTAGGGCACTTTTTCTCCTGCTCTGTTCCATTCTCTATTCTCTGAGTTTCTCCAAGTCTCTGTCTACTACTGAACTTTAGCACCTACCTATCCTCACCTACCTTGACACACAGCCTGTGTCTACTTTTGATTTACTTCCAATTCACCATTTTGAAATTCTTTATTTTAAATAAGAAAAATGTATTAAATATAATTTCAGTAATTTTACTGCACAAATATTAAATAACTAGCATGAGTAAATTGATTTTATTTTCTTCTTAAAAACATTATAAACATTGTTTTATTCTATCACATAGGATCTACTGCTTAAATATTCAATAATAAATCACAAATAATTTTAATATTTATTTTATTATTATTTATAATAGCATTTTAAATTCCAAAATTAATTGTGCTTATTTTTGCAGATTAAACTATCACATTGGTTACTTTTTTCTCATTGCTGGAACAAAATGCCCGACACCCAAAGCTAAAGGAGGAAAGGTTTATTTAGTTCAGTTTGTAGAGGTTCAGTTCATACTCAGTTGGCTTCAAGGTAGTGTGGCATGGAAGAGGAGCAACAGTTCATGATGGCTGAAAGACAGCAAAAGCTGCAAGAACAAAAAGGGAGGAGCGTGGAGAGAAGATTCTTTCTGTCCCTTACATTGTATGTAGGCTACCCACCATAGGGTGGGTGTAGCACTCACATCTCAGCATTGGATGATGAATCAATCACAAAGTCTAGAAGTTCCAACGACTGTATGAGGCTTTGCGGGGACATCCAGACACAAACCATAACAACTATCTAATGTTATCTTATATTTTAGGTTAGTGGGATGGTTCGGTCATGAACTCAGAACAAGATTTAAAATGGATAATAGTAAGTATACTGAATTTCATTTGAAATGCTATTTTATTTTAATTTAATTCATGTTGTTGTATTATGTGTCCTATGAAGAGTACATCTTGAAAATGTCACTGAGAATTCTTAAAATAAGACATGGTACTTTTAGTGTGTAAGATTGTTTATAGATGTTAGCATGATATTGAGTCTAGTCCTTTGTAAAGAGATAAAAGGAAATGAAACCTAATATATGGCTCATGTAGCATGGTCAGATTCCAAAAACACAGCGTCTTAACATCAGGCAGTAAAAGCAGGAGCGAATTTGTCACTTGAAGTCAGACTCTGAGAGTCTGGGATGTCAATCCAAATTGCTGCATAATAATTCTGTGATCCTGCCAAACAAAATAAATTTTCTTGGGTCATTGTTTGGTTTTTCCACATACCTACTGTGTAGTTGACTGGTACCTAGTGGTCAATTTAAACACCAGCTCAAATGAATCAGCGTGGTGCTGAGTGTGGATGGCCCACCTGAGGACTGTTGTCAGGATAAAAAGGAGACCTGGATAAAAAGGAGCATTGTGTATTCTCCTAAGTGTTGTTGTTGTTTGGAGCCATTGGTTCTCCTAGAGGAGCTTGTCATGCTGGCTCCCCTGATATTAACTTGGCTGTTATCATCGGAGGAGCTTGGGACCTTGTTGCTGAGAATGACGGTGGTTCACTTTGGGGGAGCTCTGGTCCTTACTTTGAGCATCACTTTTTGGCTCCAGTACAGAACCCTCGGCCTGTTGGCACAGATCCTTCACCCCACTGGCATAGATTTTCTAACTTCCACTGTTGACCTTTGGGCCTTCCCTGCACAGATCTGCAGGACAGATTTGCATGGGTCATTGTCGTGGGCTCTGGGTTTTCAGCTGAACTCATGCAGGTTATTGCCATGGGATCCAGGCCCTAAGTGGGATTTTGTAGGTGTTTGGTGTTGTGGACAGATTTCCTGCACCTTCTTTGTATTTAACTCCTTGGGTGACCATTATAAATAATACTATAAATTATGTGTCTTGTAATTTGTAATTGTTCTCCTTGCAACCCTTGACTATAACATACTGTGACTAATATATATTTCAGGACTTGGATAACTATATATCAAATTCAAGGCTATAAAACAAATACTGTATAGCAGTACTTTAAACTTCAGTAGGCAAAAAATGAAACTTTGCAACACAGAAAACAGCATCAAGTGTTTTGATAATACAGCATAAACTAGATCCTTCCAAATGCTGTCAGTCCTGAGATACCACTTTATACCTGAATTTTCAAGATTCAAATAGTTGGAATGTTGTCTTCTAGTTAAATCAGGGAACCTGTGTGTTATCTTAGCTGCTGAAATAACAGGCTCTGTTATATCAGTTATTTAAATTAGGTTTCCTTCTCAGTAAACAAAGAACATTGATTAGATCAGGGATGGGAAAAATTTTTGTTAAAGATGAAGTAGGAAATATTTTAAATTTTGGGGTGTATAATCTCTGTGGCAAATGTTCAGCTTTGTATTGTAGTACTAAATTTAGGAAAATAACTTTAGGGAACACAGATAAATGATTGTGGCCACATTCTAAATAAACTTCTTATACATCATAGTTTGACTAGTCCCAGATTAGATGAATTTCTTTTTGTGTGTGTGTGTTTTTGTTTTTGTTTTTGTTTTTGTTTTTGTTTTTGTTAGATGAATTTCTAAAGAGATATCAGTTTTCATTTTCTTAGTCAGGTTTGCTTTTAACTTAATTTCTAAATAGCTATCCTAACCATTTTGTACTTACTGGTAATTTGCTATAATTCATTATACTTAATCTGAGTATGATAATATCTGTATCAATTTACCTTTTAATATACCATTCTTAGGTAGATCTTTTCTTTTTTATAACTTAAAAAAAAAGTTTCTTTCTTTTTCCTAAAAAAAAAAGCCACTTGAACTAATAACCCTAGAGCTAACAGTCACTGTATTAGGTCATTTTATTCATCGTTCTGACTTCTAGGGATATTATAATTATGTCATCCAAATCTGGAAGTTCTCTCTCATGGCAAGTCTTCATCAGAGAAAAGTTAACCATGAAGTAGATCAGGGAATTCTGGCTTGGGACTCAGAAGGCAGAGGGCAGGTTCCAGGAGAACTTGTTGAAGAAATCACTTTTAAGTTGTGTGTAACGGTTGTAGTGTCCCATCATCTGCTGAGATGGTGGGACAGGGAAGATGGAATTCCCAAAAGGTAGGAGGGGGAGTATCCTAATCATCAGTTTGACTGGATTGATAAGTTTCTGAAGAGAATTGTGAAGGCACTAACTTTTTCAATGTGTCAACCCAATAATGAGTTCAAAGCAAAAGAGTAATTAGAAGGTGGGGCTCTTTAGAGTGAGGCCTTGAAGACTATAGCTGGTCCCTGGCTCCTACCCCTCTGTCTCTTCCCCCTGCTCTCTGCTTCCTGGCTGTCATGAAGGGGGCAGCTTGCTGGCTGCCATATTATTTCAGGATCACGATGACTTACATAGTGTCTTAGTTACTTTTCTCTCGATGCTGAGACAATACCTGACACCCAAAGTGAGGGAAGAAAATGTTTATTTGGCTCACAGTTTGTAGAGGTTTCAACCTATCTCCAGATGCCTCCAAAAAGCCCACCCCTCATGACCTTTTTAGGCTTTGCAGGGACATTGAGACACAAATCATAACAGGTGACTTTCCCCCAACAAACTGTTCTCCCTTCAAGCCAGTTGACCATGGAATAAAACCTCGGAAACTGTGAGTCAAAATAAACCTTTCCTCCTTTCCTTGTCCTTTAAATCATAGGCATCAGGTATTATGTTCCAGAAATGGGAACCTGACCAATTAGATACTAGTATTTTCACCCCTTTGAGTTTCTCTTCACTATCTCAGAAATTCTACCTAAGAATAAAAGTTTCTTTTAAGTCTCATTCTTTTACTTTCTTATTTCTTTACTGATTTGGGGCTTCTTTTAAAGTGTATTCTATAATAATGACCATGTATTAATTTTTTCAGAGCTGCAGTTAATCCCTGGGGTCAATGGATTTCGAATTTCCAATCCTCCCATTTTGCTGGTCTGTTCCTTGCACGCTAGTTTGGAGGTAGGAGACCTACACCTCAGCCTTCCCACACCTTTATCTTTTCTCCCTACCTGGATGTGCTAGATTGTTGTGCTCTCTGCTAGTTTAACAAGATTATAGATATTCAGTTTGAATACCCAATGAATAAGACAGCATTTTTCTGTCAAGGCAGTGACTGTATGATAATCATGATTCTTTTATATTTCACTTTCTCATGGTGTTTGACACATTGTGGACCATAAACAATAAGTGGAATGGACCCAGGGAAACATTATTTTGTTCTGATTACTGAATTTGAATAAGTGATTCGAACTTCTCTGAGTTTCTCTTTAGATAAAATAAGTTTGTAACATTTAATTCTTCATCAGTTCACTCAAGCAACAGGTATTTATTGTGAAAGTATTACGGGTCAGATTATTATTGCTGAAAATCTTGTTTTTTCTAGTTCCATGAACCAATGAATTGGAAAAGTGCTATGTGACAAAGCTAAAGAAGGCTCACTTTAACGTGGGAAGAGGGTACAAATATTTAGAGCAAGCTAAATATTAAAAAGTGTCGCCACATTACATAATGTAGATGTTTGCTTTATTTGCTGGGGTTTCTATGCCATTATATCCATGTATAATCTCTATGATGATTCAGTATTTAATCTTATATTAATTCATATTTTTGCATAAATTTAGTCTCACCCTAAAATTAACATTTATGCAGTGAGTTAGGCTATCTATGCAATATATAGATTTTATATAATATGTATGCTATAAATATGGATATGTATATGTAAAAGTAAATATATAAACAAACTGATTTCTTTGCCATTATTTAGAGCTAGACTAAATCCATTCATGTACTTATATATTGTTAATAATTTAAAGCATATATTAATATTAATACACACATTAAATATAATTTTATATTTATAGAGTAAAATATATTTTAAGTAAATATACATAAATATTCTAACAGAAATTTTTTATATAGAGCTGCTAAAAGAAAAATCTGAAGTTTTTTTCTTCAATATATTCTAAAATCATGTAGTTTATAATGTTTTAGGAAATCCTGCAGTGGATTCCAGCATCAACTAAAGGACAGCTTCTTCTAAATCCTAGATTCTGGAATTCTGTGAACATACGTAGCAGTTACTCATTCTGATCTCTGGATGGCAATGTCAAGTTCATCTATTCTTAACATAGCCTCACCGCTAGAGCGATAACCTCACTTTCATTTCACCCCAGTTTAGAGCGCACCTACCCTGATTGACCACTAGATGGAGCATGTGCTGTTTTCATGTTGACTTTTTTTTTTCCCCCAACATTGGAAAATAGTCCGAGCGATAAGATTTCCAGCCATCGACACATTTTTCTTTCATAGAAGTTTTTAAAATAAAAAATATGATTACTAAACAGGATGCCAATATTTCAGCGGCTTTATAATATCCATTCAGATAAACATTTTGTTTGAAGATTTTAA
The DNA here is from genome assembly GCA_004365215.1 of Cuniculus paca. NCBI lineage: Eukaryota > Metazoa > Chordata > Mammalia > Rodentia > Cuniculidae > Cuniculus > Cuniculus paca. The sequence continues at coordinate 9,711 of RJWT010034398.1, forward strand.
AATACAGTAAAGTTCTAGCCAACTTTGCAAATCTTTTTCAAAGAGAAAATAAATTAAAATGAAGGCCCCCAGTCATGCCTTGGGAAGGAATGGTGCTTAACATAATTTCCTCTGATTTTTCTTATCTTCACAAAATGACTTCTCAGATGTATCTAAAAATTTCCTTTTAGAAGCTCTCATTTTAGGAAGTTGTATTCAGAAAGATGGATTTTTTCCCAATAATCACTTCTCCTGATGTGAGAAAAGAGGCAAATTCCTGTTTTTCTTACTACTACTTTCCTACCAGACTGTTTTAGTCACCTAAGCAGAGTTTCAATTCTCAGAATCTGAACAGTGCTTAACTTTTTCTAATTAATGTATACATTTAAATCTAGCAAAATGATCCTGAAAGCGAATAGAAGAGGGATATACATATCTCTGGAATTTATCACTTAAGTATTTCTCTAGAGCTTCCTGTGGAAATCATTCACTGCTGAACTAATGTTTTGGCCAGAATTAAGATCTTCAGTTAGTCAAGTTTTATCCTGATAGATGTGTTTTTCAAAATCCATCGTTCTCGTTAAAAATTGTAACATTTTAAAATTACATAATAATACATGTTTCTCATTCTCTGTTAAAATACTCGACTTTGTATATATTCCTGACAGCCATCTGAGTCAGCATCAGTGACTTTACCATGTCAACATTTACCTTATCTTTTAAAAACAATTATTTCACTGTAAGAGACAATGTGATTGAAGTTTGAATAAAAGAAATTCATGAATTAAACAGCCTGTGAATTGTTACAACTTTCCTTTCTAGAAATATTCTACATCTGGAGGAGAGAGTCTATACTTATCAATTGGATGGGCTGGGAATATAGCTGGCAAGCATGAGGTCATGAGTTTGATTCCTGGTACCAAAAAAAAATAAGAAAAAAGAGAATCAATTGGACATGAAAATGACCTCAGATTCTCAATATAATACTTTAAAAAAGATATTAAGATATTAATATGATTTTTTATCTGAAGTATATGATAGACTGGTATCATTAAATTAATACTTTATAATCAGTTCCAACCTTTTTCTTTGTATCATTGGATCATAGTCATTTGTACAGTCATTTAAAAAATATTGTGAACAAAAGGAAATAGAATCAGACTAGGAATGAGGAAGCAAGCACCCCATTCCACTGCATGTACTTAATGTGACATTAAACAAGTAATTATTGCTCTTGAATTCATTTGCCATCTTTTTATAAAGATTTTTATAGCAGAGTAGTTCAGAAGTTCCCTCATCCTTCCAGGTTTTATATTTTGCTATTTACAAATATTTTATTTTGAAGGTTCATATTTACAATAGCAATAGGTAGACAAATATTAGATTTATTCAATATTTAAATTCATAGTGAAATAAATTACTTCAAAATAAAAAGTAGAGCAATTCAATAAAAATATATGGCAATTCAGAAGACCCAAAAGAACAACACAAAAAGATACCATTTCCTGACAGTGACATTACAGAACCAGTTTAAGAATTTAAGTAAAAAACTTAACAATGAAAGTATATTACTATGCAAACTTTTCCTATTTAATTTTAACTTTTCTAGCTTTATGTGCATTTCACTCATTAGGAAAAAGTAATCGACATAGCAGAAACTTTACTAAGAATTCTGTTACAACTTTAATTCCTTTAAACTATATATTAAAATTTTTTCATATTAAAAATTATTTGTTTTGAATACTAAAAGTAGAGAATCCTCTGGAAAAAAGAAAAGAGCATATAGCTGTATTTCTATCTTAACTCCTATTATCGCCTTTTATTATTTTGATGTGAAACCTCACAATATATTTTCCCCTTATGGGATAATTTAAAATTATCTTCAGAACACAAATTACTCTGTGCTCATAATGTGAAAAATACTTTTATATTTAAGTTTTTTTTTTTATTAAAGAGATGGGAATTCCAGAGTATATTAAAATTTAGACTGTCATAAAAAGTGATGTCTAGTTATCAAAACAAACCTGTAAAAACAACCAATTTTTAAAAAACTACAAGTAATATTCTCAAAGAATTACTAAATTATGAACGCAACTAATGAACTATGAACTAACGAACTATTATGAAAAGTATACATGCTGACCTAGCCGTGCAGCTTGGGACCTCGCCAGGAGACTGTTAGGGACCTGTGCCCATTCCACCATCAGCCCAGGACATTTGGAGCATCCCTGGGGTCCTGATGGGCTCTGCCCAGACACTGCCCAGCAACAGAGCAGCCACAGTGGTAGTTGTGGCTGGAGCTGAAGGCATGCACTGTGAGGTTCACCTAGCCTTGAAGCCTCAGCTGTGCACGTTGGAGTCACCTCCCACAGTGGAATACAGGAAAATAACAAAACAAAAGAGCAAAATGCAATCTTGCACCTCTAGTCCTTGCCAAACATGTCAAAGAGACAAGGGCATAGAAGAAAGTATAAGCCACACACCTGAAACGTCTGAAATGATAGCAACTGAAGTAAAGAAACAACTCCACAAAGCTTTAAAGGAACTATGATTAGAAGTGATTTCCCAGGTAAAACAAGAGATGATAAATGTAATGAAAGAAATGCTAAACACATCTAAAGAAGATATAGTTGGAAAAATAGAGGAGCACTGCAAAAGGATGGAAACCTTGAATGAACAATACAAGAAAGAATTAGAATGCATGAAACAGATTTTTAAAAAATATGCAGGAAATCAAGAATGCCACTGAAAGCTGGCAAAGCAGCCTCACTGAATGTGAAAATAGAATTTCAGACCTGGAAAACACAATTGCAGCTAGCGAGGAAGAAAGAAAACATCTTTTAAAAATAACAAGGAATCAGGAAATAGCAATTCAGTAGTTGCAGGATGATGCAAAGAAAAACAATATAAGACTGATAGGTGTAAATGAAAAAGAAGGAGAAAACATAAATGGTATATGTTGTAGTTTGTATATGGATGGCCCCCCACAAGCCTCATGTAGTCATGGAAGTGGCTAAATCTAGCGTTTGTGATTGACTCGTTGTGTAGGGCTGAGATTGGCGGTGTGAGTTCTGCACCCACCCAGGGGTGGAGCCGACATACAATGTGAGGTTGGAATGGGGGCATTTTTCTCTTTTTGGCATGGTTTGCTCTTGCCGCTTATAGCCGCCATGAACGGCTGCCATTCAGTCATGCCACCCTGCCTTGGAACCAGCTGAGTATGGACTGAAATCCCCAAAACTGTAAGCTAAATAAATCTCACCTTCCTTCACTTTGGGTGTCAGGTATTTTGTCTCAACAAAGAGAAAAAAGTAACCAAGACAGAATTTGGTACCAACAGAGTAGGGTTGTTGCTGTGACTGTACTTGACCATGTGGTTCAAAAGCCTTTGGGAATGGCTTGTGGGAAGAGTTTGGAAGGGTTCAGAGATGTCGTTTGAATACATACAGCTGGAAGAGCTTAGGCTGTTCTGTAGAGGAGATTCTGGTCAGAGCTCAGGAGACCAGAGGTCTGATAGAAAGCCTGCCAGTGAAGACCAGGCTCAGGAGGTTTCTGCTGGGAAGAAGGACTGCATTGGTTGTTGGACTCCACATGATGTGTGCTATGGATTGGCAGAAAGTTTGTCTGCATTCTGCTCGTGTCCAGAGATTTTGCTTGAGACTGAGATTAAGGGCGGTGGCCTGATTAATCTGGCAAAAGAAATTTCAAGGCAGTCAAATGTGGAGGCAGTGGCATGGCTATTGTTGGCAGCTTTTAGCCAGATTTATGTTGGAAATCAAGAGCAAAGAGCCCAGCATGGTGATTTAAAACATTGTGAGTTTGATCCAAAAGCTGTGGACTGTAAAGATAGAGCTGAAACCTCGATTACTGAGAAGGAACAAAGAAATAAAAAAGAAGGCCTGGAGACATCCAGGGAAGCAGCAGGTCTCCACTCTTTGCAGCCTCAAAGATACAATAGTGAAAGACTTTGCCCAGGGGAGAAAACTGTAGAGAGCCA
>RJWT010034399.1:0-13690 GCA_004365215.1 Cuniculus paca
ACATTATTCATGGTTTAAAAAATAAACTGCATTCTCATCTATGGAAACTTTCCAATGAATGTAGAAGTGTAGGTAGAATGTAGAAATCTTAGGAAATAAAATCTAAAAGAAGAAACTGGAGAAATAAAGTCCATTCTTGCTGATTTCTGAACTATTTGTTTATTTTCATATGTTCAGTGCACCTCTTAATTTTCTAAAAGTATGCAATGACAGAAATTTCTCATCTTAAGTATTGTATCAATTGCATGATCAATTTGAAAGAAGTTTTAAATAAATGCCTAAATTATATATCCTACCTAATTACTAGCATTTCACTTCCACAAAAGTTCAATGCTACTCAGTTGTGGCATACAGTTAATATTAACAGTTTTAAGACACATAATTCAGCATTGCTTAAAGATATTAAATAAAAACAAAATTTTCTCCATATCTTTGACAAATTAATATTCATATACATCTGTGTAAAGAATTAGGTAGTCTTCATCCTCTTTCATACAGTTTTACCTGTTAGATAATGATTAAAAACAGGCCATGGGGTCTGCCTTCTGGACACCATTTTTCTCTGAGTACTTAAAAATATTAATTAAAGGGATAAAGAAAAGCAGAAACTACAAATGATGCTTAGAAAACAATAAGGAGTTAAAAAAATCTGATTAAAAACTGTTCATAATCGTCTCTTGAGTCCACTTTCATATAGAGAGGTTCAAGTAGCTTTGAAAATTTAAATGTTTCAGTCTATATTCTTAATGAATAAGGTGCAAACCTAGTGTCAAAAATCACCATTTCCCGACTTTACATGAGATCGTGTTCTATTTCCTCATTTGTCTTTTCTTTCCTTGATAATTAAGAATGATTGTTTGCCTGCTTTCTTCCTAACAGATTTCCAATAACTTAACTTCCCTAAAGTCTTCCTAGAAAAGTCTTTCTCTTAGTTCCCTAATAGACCTTTATGGTTCTAACAGAATGCATATCACGTGATTGTAACACCTCTGTTTTCAAGAAACTGTCTGAACACTTTATATCTCCATAGTTGAATGGCATACTTCATGAAAAGGAGAACTGAATTTCTCAGTGTACTTTTCTAACCAAAAAAAAAAAAGAGTAAATGTCCAGTTTCATATCTTACCTTAGACTTTATTCGCTAAGTAAGATAAAGGAGTCCAGACTCTGTGGGCAGGGAACTCAAATATCACTAAGTATTCAATAAATGTTGACATATGCTAAATGCCTACTGTCATTGTTTAGACCTATAAATACAAAAGCACAAGATTTTAAGATATTGAACTGATTTTTATTCTACCCAACTCACACTGATGTTGCTTTTATGAAAAATAATGGAATAAGAATTAACTTTCTTCTTTTAAAAAAATGAAGAAAAATGTTGCATTTTAAAAGAATTTTCTAGGGAATAATGCCTACTATGTAGGTAGGATGAAGATGGGAAAACCATTTGGTCTTATATTTAGACTTCTGACCTAGTCGCCAAATACAGACATTATAATGTTATTGTGTTATGATGTCTAAAATAAATAGCTACAACACTACCAATTTTAGAATCTCTTGTTTCTTCATTTCTGTATTAATAGCCTTAGAAAATGGAAGTGACCTGGAATTCCCAACCACTGAGAAGTTATGCTTTATGGTGCTGTTATGTATATCTAAAACTAAATATTAATAATAGAAATGACTTTTCTACATTAAGTGATAAAAGTTAAATGTACTTCCCTTATTTCACTATTCAAATAAATGTAGTCACTGTAAATGTGAATAAAAACTTTTCTTTAGAATCTTTTCAAGTGAATCGGATCTATTTTCCTGCTGTTTCCAAGCCTTTGGAATTCAGTGTATTTGATACACTTGGATAGGACATTTCTGGGAATTAATCAAACAGAGAATTCAATGTTCCTTGCAGATAATTTTGGTCATGGTCCATTGGGAAATTTCGACTGAATTTTTATCTTTACTAGGAAAAGACCCATGTATTCCAAATCCTCAGTCTTTTTCTACTTAATAGAGAAGTTTAGTATAGCAAAACTGTTACACACAAAAATTATTAGCAATGTTCTGTGGGAAAATTCATCACTAGAATAAGAGAAAGAAAAATGTGTAAGAACAGTTAAAATGTAGTAAATAAAAAACTGGAATCAAAGTGCCTTTAAAAAGTATCATAATAATTGATGTTCTAATTTTACTAGAATTTAACATCTTTTTGCATTGAAGAACTGGAAAACATTTACAGATTCTAGTACATTCCAGTAAGTCCAGGAACTGTTACCCCATTTTCCAAGAAAAAACAGTGTTACAGCTTCTGATAATAATGAAAATTTCATGTTTAATACCTAATTATAAACTTTTGAAACTATGTGTTTTGCTCCATAATAGTTTTGCTAAATTTATAAAATAATCAAAATTTCTTATCCTGCCCCTGGCTTCGTGTTTCATAACAAACTTTCATTCTGTAAGAGGTTGACGCTTTTATTCATGTTATATACATGTAAATTCAGCTCTGAAGTATAAAGTCTATAGGTTTTTTTTTTCTACTAATAATGGGTTTTTCTGCACTTCTACACCTGAGCAATTTCTCAACATTGGGCACAAAAGCTTAACATTTGGACTGATTCTAACTCACTGAGAAATGGTTTTGCTTTTGTTTTAGTTTTTTTGGTCAGCTTGGTGTGGGACATTTAAGTGGAGCTGCCCAAAAGGCAGAAGCTAAAGAAACAGTATGTGGAGTCCTAGAGTGGTTGAAGTCACATTTTCCAACAAAAAGCATACAAGTGTTATTACAACAGAGGGTGTATGGTACTGGAAGACCCTAGGATTTATATATAAATCCCTGATTAGGTACCTAGTAAAGATTTTAGGAGTAAAAAAGAAAAAAAAATGGACTAGAAAATAAAAAAAGGTATTTGATTTTTATTTCTGTTTAAATTTGAGTAAAAAGGAGTCTCATTTTCACCAAAATCTGCCACCACAATTCTTCAAGATTATTTTACAGTGAAAGCACTATCAACTGGTCATGTTTATAGCCTTGAGATGAAACCATCCTATTTTAACACACATCACACTCTCATTGACTTTCACATTAGCTTATGATGAATGCAAGATGTTTTACACAATCCGGCTTGATGCTTTTTAAATTTTTTAACAAAAGATACAATAACTGCCAAGATGGAAAAGTAGCCTTTCCTAAATCACTCCAAGCATCTCCATCACTATAAGCATGTTTTCCTAAATTGGTGGATTTTTTTTTTTTGCTCGCTTGAGAAAATATAAATTCATTCAAGTGCTAGACTCACAGCATTTATCATTTATAAATGAATTTTTCTTTTACACACAAGAATCATTTTCTTATTCACAGGATCAAACCAAAATGACCACTCAATTTGGTTGTCAACACTGCACATCATCACTTCTTGGGAAGAAGTATGTATTAAAGAATGACAATCCATACTGTGTTTCCTGTTATGATCGTATCTTCTCCAACTACTGTGAAGCGTGCAAAGAACCAATTGAGTCAGATTCCAAGGTAGGTCTCATCATGATTCACAGAATGACTGCTTAAATGTAGCAGAAAAGTGCTCTGGAATCCCTCTTTTTGCTTTTGGCCTTTAACACTATTTCTGGGCTACTGTATAAAAGGATCCTAAAAGTTATCATTAATCAAGTTCTAGTCAATATGTTTAGCATTATGAGATACATGTCTGAATTCTCACATGATCTTGTGAGGTAGATTTTAGGATTATAAAGATAAAGAAATTAAGCAATTTTCCTAAAGTTACACAGTTAAAATATTGTTATTTCTGCAATAACCAGAGTATAATTAAATACAAAAATGTTTGAAGGTAAAACATTTCAAAATCTGTGTTTTCTACTTAAAAATCAGCCTCGTCTTCACTAGATCATTCCTCATACAATGCTCAGTATTTTCTTTCTTTTTCCTCTTCTTTTTTGTCTTTCCTGTAATTGGGTGGTATTATGTGTATTGGTCTGGGAATGTAACTCAGTGGTAGAAAGCTTGCCTAGCATTTACAAGTCTCTGGGTAGTATTCAGCACTGCCAAAAATAAAATAAAAGTTGTTTGTTAGGTCTCAAAGAGTAATAAGATGTTACAATAAAAAATTTAAAACTATTCTACGGAAAATCTTTTTTTTCTATTATTTGAAGAAATATCAGGGAGTCAGTTTATTTTCCAGCAGTGCTTAGTGACCAAGAAAACCCCAGGTTCTAACTCTTAATTACCCGCAAAATCTCTTCTTTGTAGATAACACTGTGAGTAACAACTTCCCCTGAAACTAGTTGCACAACCTACTGGTGCTAGAGTCCCAGGAATGTTCAGTTTTATCTTATAAAATGGTCTGTTTTGTTGCAACCACATTTAATTAACCTTTATTTCCTGTCTCAAAGGATCTTTGTTACAAAGGCCGGCACTGGCATGAAGCATGCTTCAGGTGCACCAAATGCTATCACTCTTTGGTGGAAAATCCTTTTGTTGCCAAGGATGAGCGCCTGCTATGCACGGAATGCTATTCTAATGAATGCTCCTCAAAGTGCTTCCACTGCAAGAGGACCATCATGCCTGGTAAGATGTCCAGGAAGCTCTAGGCTCTAACCAGTGCTCAAACCAGGGCTGCATTTCATGAAATGCCTGAAGAAGAGTGCAGGGCTCAAGAACCCTGGGTTTGAGAAAGGCATCCGCCTTGCTTTCTCTTGATCTTATTTCATGTACCTCAGAAAAAAAAAGATTGTTCGTTCATTATTTGTAGACAGGTAATAGAACAGTGTTCTATTGTCAAAAAATTTAACTCGCAGAAATATTTTGAAACAGAAGCTGAGCTATGCAAAACTACAAAATTCATTCCAATGACACTATTTCAGAAAGCTTCCCTGGGCCTACCCAGTGGCATAAGAAAGAATGACTTGTTGCAGGAGATTGGCATCAAGGATTGTTTTGCAGCACTACACAAACGAGTATGAGGATCCATAAAAATCATGCCACTGTTGTCAAGCATTGATCATTGCTGCAATATATTTTGGTCCTATACTGTATTCTTATGAATATAAGTATAAAAAACATTCTCTTTCTCTCTCTCTCATTTTCTTATTATAGATTTAAGTAATTTCAGAGACCATAACTGCATAACATAAATTCCCTGGGCATTTCTAATTTTTCTAAACCCTGTGTAGCATTCAAATTCTTCACTTCAAATATTTTCATATCTCCAGTTGCAGCTTATGCAATAGTGAGTGAGTGATTTCAGTAATGAATCAGTGATTTACTGTCATCATGGCTAAACTGTATTAATTTTTCTTTCCCCAGATGAATATTTCTGAAACTGAAAAAAAATATTATTTTTCTAAAAGGACCATTAATTTATGACCTTTATGTTTAAAATATATTTTTAAGTAACATGATCTATAATTGCTTAGAGTATATAAAGCTATGCCTGATTTAGACTAAAAGGTTCTTACTTTTGGAATTCAGGTTCTCGCAAAATGGAATTTAAGGGAAACTACTGGCATGAAACCTGCTTTGTGTGTGAATATTGCCGGCAACCAATAGGGACAAAGCCTTTGATCTCCAAAGAGACTGGCAATTACTGTCTGCCATGTTTCGAGAAGGAGTTTGCTCAGTACTGCAACTTTTGTAAGAAGGTAATTATCTAAAGAGGATGAGGCTTATGGAACCTTCCAGACAATTACTTTTTAGCTGCATCATATACTGAGAATGAACTAACATTATCATGTTATATCAAGCTAACATACTCATGTTAGCTTTAAATTTCTGCATGCCTAAAACCACAAGCCATCACAGTGGGGTTGGCTACTTATTTTTATTAGCCATGAATTTCCACTCAGAAGATAAATTTAACATTCCAAGTAACTCAAGTGATTTGGTATTCCAGTTCCATTTACTGCCTTTAGGCAACGTTTCATGTAATCTAAGAGGGGGCACATCTCTCTTTAAACATAGAATGTTTCTTTAAAAATAAATTTTGATCCGTTCGATGTTAACTGTTTCAGAGAAATATGGGTTTGCCTCACAGAATGACTAAATAAACCTTATTGGCTTGACACTTTTGTGTTTCAAAGAGTAGGATGATAGGTTTAAGAGAATGACAGGATCATGAGGGAAATTCAATGAACATAAAGACACAAAAATGTCCAACAGCTGCAGCCTCCTCCATTTCTGGTTCTCAAACAAGTACGGCCTTCTTATGTGGGTTTCCATTCAAAGCACATTTTCCAATAGCAAAACAGTAATATTTTAGAAGAAGTTTTATCAAATTTTTTAGCTTTGAAGTTTTTACATGAAAAATGGCTTGTGTCTATCATCTTGAAGCATGTGCTTCATAAAATATATATTGATGTTCTCAAAGAAATCCTTGACTGGTGATGCATCACAAGTTTTAAATGACACTATAAATCGTGATGAGAAAGCTGAATCATGAAAGCACATTGAATTAGTCCAGCAGTTCCTAAACATATGTGATCTGTGGGCTGCTTTGTCAGATCTCTTAAAACCATTTGTATATTTGTATGTGGACAGCTCGAAGTCTCATTATCACATTCTATATTTTTACATGTATTAACAATACCAGTATTGCATTTAAGTTGGAACAAATGCAGTTTCATAACTTAAAATTATTGAATTGCATCATAATGATGGCTGAGAATTACAGTGGAATATGACATGAAACCATCAGATACCAGAAGACCTCCATTGTCTTACCAAAACATTGACTTGGAAAACAATGTTACAAGCAACAGTCAGACTCTATGGCCCTATGACATATCAGTCTTCACTGAATGACCACAGTCAATGATACGCATTTAAGAATAGGCGCTGGAATTAAAATGAATAGGTTTATCAAATTTTGAGAGACACCTAAGTAGCCAATTTGAGGCTTCATTTGTTAATGACTTAGGCTAAAATATTAATGAAATTTGTGGGAATCATCCTTAAATGTATTGAATACAATACACTTTCCTTCAGTGCTGCTATAAAGATTCAAGACAGGAACTTCTCCAAAATATCAGAGTTGATCACTATCTAGTGGAAAGCTCTGGCATTTCCAAGGTTATGGAAGGCTGTGACTATATTTAAAATATCATTTGAAGTAATCAGAAATTTATGAAATGTTGATGTTGGGTAGTAGATAGAATATGATGTGGCATATTATTTTCCATTTAATTTTTAAAGCCATAAGTTCCTGAAGGAAAGCAAGTATACATGTTTTCGACTTAAGATAAATAAAAACAAATTTTTAAGCCAAATCAAAGACCAAATTTCTGTTCCTTTTAAAAAAGGAAAAAAGTACTCAATAACTAGGTCCACAAACATTTTTTTACAGATTTTACTTTGTCACACCAAAATTTATATTCTACTAAAAAGCAAATGACCTCAAACTACAAATGCTTTGAATTGAAATGCCTGAGTTCAAATACAGTTAAGTGTATTCTTTAAAACTTTGTCCATCATCTACTGCAAGCTAAATCATTATTGCATTTATTTCATTGGAGAAGAAACTTGTTCTAAATCCTGAGATCAGTCAGTGGCCAAAAACAAACATAGATATTAGACTTCATCTGAGCCTGCCTAGCTCTTCCGAAAGAATGTAATCACAAGTAAACTACTTTTAACATTCCAGAGTTTCTACCCCTTAATTATACACACTGTAGTTCACGCATCAAGTTGTATTTTGTTTTGAATACATTTTTCAAGTGTCAAATCTTTTAAGCATTGCCTGCTAACCTTTGACCAAACCAATCAAAGATATTGTGATTTCTCCCGTGCCTGCTATAAGACATTTGAAGTCAGTAGGGGTGTTTTAAATTGCTTTCCTTCACACAAACCATTATGCTTCCCCTTTCCTTATTCAGAACAGTACTTTTTTCCTTCTAGCAAATATAACTAATATGAAATATCTTTAATTTCTAATATATTTGTTATAAGATTGAAAATATCTTTAGTTATTTTTTCAAAAGCATACAACATTTTTAGTTCATCAACAGTAAGATTGTTTAAAAGTTAAATTTGATACAAAGTCTGTAAGGACATCTCAGATACCACATTGCTTCAGTCTTTAAAAGACTCATGCATGAACATATTCTAGTTTTCTCAGCATCTCTAATTCAATTGCCATAGGTTTGAAAGATAAGACTGTAAAATAGCTACACAAGAAGACTTGACCAATATTTGTCCATCTGTCTCTGAATAATGATGTTTCAAACTTTTAATAATAGAATCCATGGATTAAACTGGTTTAGAAAAATACATTGTCTTATGGAGAACTAAGAAGCATCTCTGACCAAATCCTATCGCATTTTAAGACTCAATCTAAAACTAATGCTGTTATTTTAAGACCTAAAACTGAAAATTCATCTAGCTGTCCACAATACCCTATGTTCTAGACACAGTACTGGAATTACTTTTCAGAGATTTTTTTATTTTGGTATTCATTCATTCAACAAGGACTTACGAAGTAGTTATAAATGCAGAGTGACTTTGACTCAGAATTGTAGGAATAGTTAAGTACACAACTTGTGGAGTCAGGGTTTGCAGGCTTGAACGCCATCTCTCTGAGGCCAGGGCAAGTAACCACTCTAGTCATCAGTTGTTGCTTGTCTGTAAGTGGGGATAGATAACAGTATGTATCATGAAGACGAGCAGGTGTTGAAAATAAACTGAAGAGGCCAGCTTTCAGCGCAGTGCTGAGGAATGAACAGTTTAAACATGGAAGTCATTACAAAATGAATTTCATTCAGTATTTCTATGTCTAGATATTCCTGAACCTAGTGTAAAGCTTTCAGGAAACTGGATTTTTTCAACATCCTTGAAAATTAGATATTGACATATCAATATAGTATAGAAATATCTTAACTTTGACTTTAAATCTTTGAAAATTAAAATAAGAAAAGTCAGAGAAAGAAGAGAATCAAATACCTGGGGTTTTTTTTGTTTTGTTTTGTTTTGTTCTGTTCTGTTTTGTTTTTTAATCTTCTTGAGTCCACAGCTGTTCTGCCTTTTTTCGAATCTATTGTAGGAGAAAAGTAGAATAATTTTCATTTCTGTCAGTTCTATTTAATCCCTATAAAATTTGGTAGCTCTTTTTAATTCAAAAACTTCACAAAAGTTTCTTAGGGAAAAGGACATCCTAACAAGGCGATAAAATAGTCCAAATCAGAAAAAAATCTGATTTGAAGAAATCAGAAGAAAATCATGAAATGGTTTGAATTGTAATGGCACCCATTCATTGCCTTTTTTGTGATCTTTTGGTAGGTGATAACTTCTGGTGGGATAACATTTCGTGACCAGTTATGGCATAAAGAGTGTTTTCTGTGTAGTGGCTGCAGGAAGGAGCTTTGTGAAGAAGAGTTTATGTCCAGGGATGATTATCCATTCTGCTTGGACTGCTATAACCATCTTTATGCCAAAAGATGTGCAGCCTGCACCAAACCCATTACTGGTAAGATCTTCAGCTCAATATGATCCTTACCGTAAAACAGAACTATGCAAAATGCCTGATTAATTTAAAAATGTAAGTAAAAAGTGAAAACCTTTCATTTATGCTGCCTTTTCAGATAAACATAAGTGAAGCCTATATCTAAATTTAAATATTACATGGATCCCTCTAGAAAAAGAAAGAGTAAAATTTGAGTGGCTATAGTCCATAAAAAGAAATCCCTGAAAAGAAATTAAATACCAAACATAATGGTATAAACTCTAAATTAAGTCATAGTTCTAGGAAGGAAGGGAACAGGTTGAGCTAAAAGGTCGAAGAAGACCATAATGAAAAGGCCTGATTTGAGACACAGTAAGGATTTTAGTGGGAGAAAGGGATAATAATAAATCAGAACCCTTTAATTCCAAGAAAAGACCAATTTCACTTAAAATATGAAAAGTTTTAACTTAGTGCAATTATTGTATCAAACATCTGAAGCTGTAATGGTTAGGGTAGCATAGATCAGGAATTAACTGAACTTAATTTTAAGATGTTTCTAACAAATATATTACTACTCCTTTTCCACTATTCATTTGGAGCAAGTTTTAACTATGAATAAAAGAAAGAAAATAATACAAAATTCTACTGAAAAACTATACATGAGATATGATTTGAAAAATAACATAAATGGAAAATTGATCCAAATTAAATAGGTTTTCAAGATTTGAAGGAAATTAATTATGTTTTCTTCGGCGCCATCTCAAAAATGCTAATCCCACTGTAAAGGGACTGAAGCCAGCACGATACTTGAGAAACCCAGTAGCTATTCTTGCAGGCAATTTTATAGTCACTTAATAATATGACAGAAGTGCATTTTTTTATTTAAGTAAGTCATTTAATTATTTTAAGTAGATGATTTGTTCCTGGCTACAAACATCTTTAGCTCCAAATTGGAACTAGTGAAACACGCCAGACTAGTCATCTTTGTCATCCTTAAGCACAGGACAGGATAGAAGTGCATTTCTACTCTCCATTCCCAGTATTCTTAAATCATATTTCATTGTTTGGTTTGGATTATGTAATACAAAATTAAAGATTATTCCATCCCTTTCCTCCTCCTCCATCTTCAAATATAGATATATAGACATATAGATATACAGATATATTTATGGCATATATATGGCAAAATATTATGGCATATATATGGCATATATATATATATATATATACGGCAAAATATTAGTTTGAATCTTTATGCATCTGCCAATGAAGGAAAAGGTTTGTTACCAATCTCAGCTGGGGTAGGTTTTCACCCACTTACAAAAGGATAAAGCAAATCAGTTGGATAAAGCACAGTTCTGTGTGTCAATGCAGGGCACTATGTATTTCAGAATCTCACACTGGCCCATGAATGGTGTTTGGCTACCCTACAAGTTTTGTTTACCTTGCACATATTTGGAAAAACACCTAATCCATATCTTAAGTGAAAAGCAAATGAAGAGCTTGCCACAGGTAAGCAGGCTGCCTTCACATTCCCCAAGCAAAATCATTGTCACATGGAACTGAGCAGCTTCCCAGTTGCATGGGACATGTCTTCTCTGTCCCTCATACCCATCTCTGTCCCTCAGCTACAGAACCTTCTTTGCCCCTCACAAGGACTTGCATTAGCTCTTCCAGATCATTGGGCTCTAGAACATATGTTCCTAGACGTAGTGCTCTTCTACCTTCTATACTTATAGCAGCTCCTATGGCCAAGGGAACAATTCACCATCTCTACCACTTCTAGTTAGGAAATGAGACTTCAGATATGCAACAGTAACCATAGCTCCAAAATCTCTGAAGTAAAATCTACATTTACCATTTATTCTAAACTTTTCTTGAATTGGGCTAGAAAAAAAGGCACTACTACAAGGAAAAGAAAAGATTAAATCTTTCAGAATAGTTTTCACCATTCCCTGGGTGTCTTCTAATGGCTAATATTGATCTCAGAGAAGCTACACAAATCCTAAACTTGATGAATGTCAATTTTGACCCATTACAGATTTGCATGTGTGATTTTTCTGCTAAGTTGTTTCAGATCAGTCACTGAACAGAACTTTTTAAAAATTCAGACATTAAAACAATGGTTCTTCACAAAAGCCTAAAGGTCAAAATGGAAAGATTAGTCCCAAAAGACACCACATGTGGCTTTATGTATTTATGTAGAATAGTCAGTCTGAAAGGAACTTCTAATAATTACCTTAGTCTTCTTTTGGTTCTATGATTGAGACACCATAAACTGGTTCAATATTTCTAAATCTGATTGGTAAAGATGAATTGGAAGAAACGCCTTTTGAAAAATTGAGCTGTTTGAATTAACATATCATAGATAATCCTGATACACTAATATACAGATCTTCAGAAAACTGGACATTCAGGCATTCGTTTCACGAAGCAATGTGTTCTTATCCAAAGGACATGCAACTTCAATTAGACAGGAAGAATAAGTGCAGGTGATCTATTATATAACATAGTAACTATAGTTAATTATAATGTGTGATATACTTGAAAATCGATGAGATTTTAAATGGTTTCATCACAATAAAATGTGTGTGAGATAATGCTTAAGTACTTGATTTAGTTATCCACAGTGTATACATATATCAACACATATGTTATGTGTCATAAAAATGTACAACTTTTACTTGTCAATTAAAATTAATTTTTTAAAAAGCTACATTAGAATGGTTTCAGAATACAATGTTAAAATAACAAAATCTATGTATCTTTTAATCTTATTACAATGAAGGGCTGGGGATCTAGCTCAGTGGCCTAAGCGCCTGCCTAGCAAATGCAAGGTCATGAGTTCAATCCCCGGTGCCACAAAAAAAAAAAAAAATTATTCAAATCTCATTACAATGAACTTGTTTCATTTGAACAAACTCATGCTAAAAGTACAACTTTGTCTCCTATTTTAAGATAGTATAACATTTCAAATTATCTGCAATAAGCAAACTACTTGTAATGAAAATGCTCAGTAATGAAGAGCAAGAGACTTTGGTCTTGCCTCTTTCCATGACTACTCTGTGACCATGTGTGAATAACTCATCCCTGGAGGTTTTCTTTGGCATTCTCACATAATGAAGAGCTGAAAGGGATCACACACTAGATGTCTTCAATATCTATTTATTTAGATGAAAATGAGTTTCAAGTGTTGTAGTTTATTCCAAGAGAGATGCTGATGTTCCTGGTTGTTCTTCACAAAAGATAAAGCCAAATTTAAGATGAGGTTAATAGCATAAACTCTGGAGTCAGACTCCCTAGATTTGAATCAGATCCACCACTTCTAATTAGATGAACTTGGACAAGTAGTTGAACTTCTCTATCCCGCAATTTTAGTATGTAAGTGGAAGATGATGCTAATATCCGCCCCATGAAAGTAAGATGAAGACTATATGAGGTAAAGACACATAAAGAGGTTAGAATAGAAACTGGTCCACATTCATGAGCTGAAAAAGTGGCACCTCTTGTTCTATTGGTTTGTTAGGAACACATGAAGCCAGATAAAGAGGCAGCAAAAACCATGTTCTTGGGTGATTTTCTTACTGCAAATGACCCCTGTGACTTAAAGGAGTAAACATGTCCAAAATTGAAACAATTTACAAATCTCTCACATGTTGAAGCAGATGTTTTGATTTTTTTCTTCTCAATATAATTCTATAATATTTTACATTTGTCACTTATGGAAGATGTACTAATAAAAATCAACAAAAACTTATAAGCATCGTACTGTTAGATATGTAATAATTATATGAATAGAGAGTATATGGATCATAGAACATTACTCTTGCAGTCAGCTTAATAATGCTTCAAATAATTGTAAGGTAATTAATTGTTATACTACCAATTTACTCTTATTGGAAAATAATGTGATAATATCATAGATAAGCAAACTAATAAATTATTTAAAGAAAGAAAATAGAAATTTGATGTAAATTTCTCAGTGAACTACTGAGCTCAACACAAAGACATCAAATATATTTTTAAGAATGAAAACAAAAGTTCATCATAGTCAGGGAGAGTTTATCTGAAATAAAATTCTTATTCACTCTTTTTGCATCACCATCCCAAATGGAATATTTAGAAATTACATGTGAATTAGCCCATACCAATTCTATTTTTACTATTTGAATGATAAGCAAGTAGTAGGAATCCTGTAGAACTGAAATCACTGGAAAAAACCTTGTCAAATAAATAGACCCAAG
>RJWT010034400.1:0-13684 GCA_004365215.1 Cuniculus paca
CTGTGAATGCAATCATAACTCACACATTCAGTCAACAAGTATTTTCTGAGCACCTGAAATGCACAGGAGACTCAAGAGACCTCTCCCTCACAGAGCTACCTCACAGGAAGTGATGGAGCATGTGATTTAAGATTAATCCAGATAGTAAATAGTCTTGTCATAGTTTACACAACCACAGATTAAACCAACTATGGAAAATATTTAGAAAAGAAATATTTTTGTCATTATTCTCCAAACAATGCACTATAACAATTTATCTAGTATTTATGCCATATTAGATATCATACGTAATCTGGAGATGATTTAAACTCTATGGGAGGAAGTGTGTAGGTTTTATGCAAGTATATGAGGAACTTGAGCTTCAGGGTTTTGGTACCTCATGGGGGTCCTGGAATTAATCCCTGATGGATACTGAACAGCAATTGTGCTATTAGGAAAATAAAGATACGCAAAGCTAAAGAAGGTGCTCAGGAAATGCTCATCATAAGAGGTGATGTTTGGAACCTTCCTGGATGACGAGAAAAAGTTCGTGTTGGGACGAGAGATCCAGGCACAGAAACAAAGACCAGTGTGGCCAGAGCCAAAAGAAGGGAGTTGTGGTAAAACACAGGGGCTGCCCATTGCCCATGCCAGAGGGAGGTTTGAAGCAGGAGAAAGCTGTGAGCCACTTTCTGCATCTACAAGTTTACTCTGGATCCTTCTTAGGAGGGATTGTAAAAGGGCGAGGGTGGAGAGAAAGCTATCACAATTGTCTAGGACATTTTTGGTGGTGTGTAGACTACAGCAATAGTTGTGTAGATGGAGAGAAGTGCTCAGATCTTAGGTGTTCTGTATCGCTCTTAGATCGATGCTGTGAGCTCTGCCTGCCTTTTGCTTTCCAGCTGCATTTGGCTTTTGAACATGGTGCTCACCACACATGCACTAAGCTCATTATTGTACCTTGCATTTTTAGAGGAATTTCCATTTGAAGAGGTATATGGATCTGTTTTCTCATTCGCATTTCATGGCATCTCTGAGAGGCGACACAGGTCAAATATTAATCCAATTTAAAGAGGTTAAAGTCACATAACTAGAAAATAGCTAACTTAGGAACTCTATATTCAAGTCTCACACTATCCCCATTTAACACATTTTTCTACCTATAAAAATCAAATGAAAAAAATCAAATAAACATGTCTTCCATGGAACTATGAGAATTTAGCCCATGTTGAAGAGGAATTTACAGTCTGAAATTCAAAATAAGCACTCTGGGAAGCTGAGGCTGGGAGATTGCAAGTTTGCGCCTAACCTGGACAATTTAGCTACTTTTGAGTCCTCTCTGAAAAATAAAAAATTAATTCCAAGCATGGTGACACACACCTGTAATCCCAGCACTCCGGAGGCAGGAGGATTGAGGTGAGTTCAAGGTCAGTCTTAACTATATAGCAAGACTCTGTCTCAAGAACAAAAGCAAAGAAAAAACAAAACATTAAAAATTTAAAAACAGGGCTGGAGATGTAGCCTAGTACAAAAGCCCTTGGTTTAATCTCTAGTAGTGAATAAATAAATAAACCAATACATTAGGGAAACATCTCGGTATATCTAAATTGTACATGTTGCTGCTGGATTTACTGCTATGTAGACTTTGACTAGACAAGTGACGGGAGAAGTGACCAGAAGGCGACTTCATCAGACCGTGAAAGAAAATCCCAGGAGATGGCAGAAAAGAATAAAGCTTAGGAGGATTTAGAAAATATTAGAGCCAAAAGAAATTGGAGCAACAAAGCAATAGTGTTAGACAGATGAGAAACTCAAAGTCCAAAGAGGAAAAAATGCCATTTTGAGGTAAATCTGTTTGGTAGATGATAGAGAAGTAGTCAGACTGAAAACAAACAGGATGGAAGCCATTCAATAAGGATTCTGTTGAAAGTTACATGGATAACAGGGAGACTGCCCGGGAGAAAAAAAAGCATCTGGAAATGAATCAGATAAAGGGGGACAAGGGCAGAGAAATGGCTGACTCACTGTTGGTGACTGTCACTGTCATTGTCACTCTCTATGCTGGCATCTGCTGGTAACACTATTTCCTTTGATGGGGTCAGGAGTGTCCAGTGGATGTCCGCTCTTAGGCATTGCCTTCTGGAACCACAGCCTTTACCTCTGGTCTCTGACAGTCCCCAGTTTCTCCTTGTCTACTCCTTTGATTTAGTTATTTTTACCCTGACCCACATCAAATTGTTGTTTTGGGGCCGGGGATTTAGCTCAGTGACATAAGTGCCTGCCTGGCAAACACAAAGTCATGAGTTCGATCCCCAGTGCCAACAAAACAAAACAAAACAAAAAACAGTTGTTTTCTTTGTTCTTTTGTTTTTTACCATGGTTCCTTCCCTGGCATAGGTTGTCCTGTTTGTTTTTCTCTGCTGTCTGATCACTTTGGAGAGGTAGAAATTTACAGGAAATATTTGAATGAGGGGCTCGCCATTGGTTACCAAATAAGATCTAAATACCTTATCTGAATGGTTGGCCACAGGCTGGCTGAGAGACACTAACTTTATTCCACTCTGGAGTCTCGTACATATCCTATATCCTTGTTAAAAGGCACACTCTTTCCCCCTAAACAACCCTTCTATTGGATTCATGTTTTTTCTCTGGGCCCTTAAGACTTTTGGTGGGCATTCTAGATCTAAACCACTGTTTAGATCTATCTGTCATACCTAGACTGTCAGCATACTGCTCCTGGCTACAGTGCTCAAAGAGGGTCACAGGCATTGTCTCAGGCCCATCAATGCCAAGTTTTAAGATTCAGAATTAGTGTTAAGGGGAAAAAAAAAAACCTCAATTTTTTTCCATTGGGGTGGCTAATTTTGTAGGAGTAGTTTTAAAAAAAAAAAAAAAAAAAAAAAAGGAAAACCCAAAGAGGTAACTAGGACATAAGAGCTGCTTTTATCCAAAGATTATCTACTAGTCCTAGAAAACTAGGTCTTTCATTTTCATGACTTTTGTGATATAAAAAAACAGGAAACAAACCCTAGAAGCCCCACAAACAGGCAATCACATTGTGATAGACTAGATTATTACTCACTGTTGTAGTCAGGGTTTTCAAGAGAATACATTTAATACAGGACACATAATTTATAGGATAAGGATTATTTTATACTATTAACCCAGAGTCAAATGCAGAAGAGTGCAAGAAATCTGTCCACACTAGAGACCAGAAGAATCCAGCTGAGGTCTGGATCTCATGGCAATGTCCTGCATGAGTCCAGCTGAAGACCTTGAGCCCATGGCAGTGTCCTTCACAAGTCCAGCTGGAGGCCTGGAGCCCACATCGATGTCTCATGCAAGTCTGTATCAAGGATCTGCACTGGAAAGGCCCAAAGGTCAGTGGTGGAAGCTGGAAAGTCTGCGCCCATGGGATGAAGGATCTGTGCCAGCAGGCTGAGGGATCTGCACTGGAGCCA
The DNA here is from genome assembly GCA_004365215.1 of Cuniculus paca. Lineage (NCBI taxonomy): Eukaryota > Metazoa > Chordata > Mammalia > Rodentia > Cuniculidae > Cuniculus > Cuniculus paca. The sequence goes on from RJWT010034400.1 coordinate 3,441, forward strand.
GGAAGCAATGTTCAAGATAAGGACCAGAGCTCCCCCAAAGAGAACCGAAGCCATCCTCAGTGACAGGGAAGACCCAAGCTCCTCTGATAACAGCTGAGTTCATATCAGAAAAACCAGTGTGACAAACTTCTCCTGAAACAATAGCACACCATTTTCCCCTCTTTTTATGCTGTGGCAACAATCTTCAGGAGGGCCATTCACACCCAGAAACACTGATTCAGTTCACCTGGGTTACAAGTTGAAGCGAATGATGGTTGGGTTTCTGTGCCCTGTAAGGCTAAAGGAGTTTTATCTCTGGAAGGCTGGACAAGGGCACATAATCATGAGCTATTTGTATGTACAAAGGCGGTGCCTATGAAGAGATGGATGCCCATTAGTATATGAAATGGGAACAGAAAAAGTTTGCTTGCACAGTTATCAAATGTATTGCCTTCGAATTCACCCTTCGATGCCTGTTGGTGAAAACTGGTCAGAGCTCCTTAAATATTTTTCCACTTGTAGTTGTAAGATGCCGAGTCTTGCCAGTAGAGAGCACTAGAGACAGATTGCAGATGGAAACGGTTTTCTGTCCTGTTGTCTGGGGTGTTTATTTCAGCAGGCTTCTGCGGTGCATCATGGCTTCCCCAGTACTGATCTCTGGCAGTGTAGGCAGCATTTCAGACCAGGATCTTCAGCGCAGATGGCTTCTCAATATTGAGTTCCCGCAGTGTGTGGCAATCAGCAGCACTCAGTACAAACAGCTTTCCCAGCAAACCCTTGAAATACTTAGTGGAGTGGCCTCCTGGGAGACACTTCCCATGAACAGTTCCCCCCAACGCCCTAAAAGTAGATTTCCAATGAAACACCACCCAAGTCCTCTGCCATCTTGTGGACCACAGCTGTGTTCGATGTCAGGTGAACATCTCAGTCACAGAGAGCATGGGATCGCAACCTTGAATGTTCTCTCTCAGCTCCGTAGATAAGGTTGTTCTCTATATATCTGTGATCTCTACGTTCTTCAGAATTCTCTTTACTCTTTTTGAGGCAGTTCCTCAGTACACTAATCATGATATAATTGATATAGTGTATTTCTTAATATTAAATTTATTGAAATAACTCTATGGTATCTGTCTTCTGATTGGACCCTGATATGAACACAGCAATAAGATCTGAAACCAAGGAAAAGAAAATAGCCCCACCTTTCTCTCTGCCATTCCGGAGCGAGGCAGAAAACTCAACCTACAAACAAGCAGAAGCAAGTTCAAGAGTGGTCTTTCCTTCTTTGAGGTTCAGTGTCCTGATGGGCAAAATATATCATAAATTGAATACAGGAGTTCTCTCAATTTCAAGATCAAATGAAGTCTTTCCTAAGTCCTGCTCACCACAAGAAAGCTATTTCTGCAAGTGCCTTGTTTGCCAGCTGAAACATTTGCCTTTATTGTACTTTCTCCCTAAATCTTCCCTTAAAATTTACAATGCTTTCTTTAATTAGAATGAAACACTCAGCATTTTAATATACTAGGCACTGTTCCAAATATTTCAAATAAGTGTGGTTCTCATAATAACTCAGGGAGATATGCTTTATCGTCAACCTTATTTTACACTGAGAAATTTGTCCAAATCGTGTTTCTGTGGTTTGGATGTGGCTTGTCCTGCAAAGGCTGTTGTGCTGGCAGCTTGGTCCCCAGTGCAGCCAAGTTGAGGTAATGGAACTTTTAAGAGGTGGGACCTAGGGAAAAGTGTGGGGTGATGGGGCATCACTCTTGGAAAGGCTGAACATAGTTCTTGCAGGACTGAAGTAGTTCTCACGAGAGTGGGTTATTATAAAGCAAAGCTACCCCCATACGCTTGGACTCTTTGCAGATGTCCATTTCCCCTTTCATGTGTCCTCGGTATTGTGACACAGCTGGCAGTAGAATGGGGGCACTCACCAGAAACCAGCACCATGCTGAGCCAGCACTATGTTTGGACTTTCCAACCACCAGAATCATGAGGCAAATAAACTTCTTTTCTATGTAAGTTAGGAAGGCTCTATTCATTATAGCAACCCAAAACAGACTAAAATACATGTGTCTAATAAACAGTGTGTCTGGTCACTGAAACCAGAAAATCTGACTCCAGAGCCTATAGGTTGGGTCAAACATGCGCCCCTAAACGCCCATGTACTAAAGGCTTAGTCTCCACCGTGGCCATGTTGGGAAGCAGTGGAACCATTAAAAGGTGACTCCTAGTGGGAGATTTTAGGTCACTGGGAGTGTGCCCTTGAAGGGGATCGTGACAGTCAATCACTTCCTTTTTCTCTCTTTCATGTCCCAGCCAAGAGGTAAAGCGTTTCCCCTCGTTCTCTCACCAAGATGTGCTGCCTCACCACAAACCCAAATCCCAGAGGTCAACCAAACACAGTCCAAAGCCTCCAAAACTGCGTGCCAAAACTGAACTGGGCCTGTTCTTCTGTCTCACATGGAGTTGTCGTGTGGCTCTTCCCTTTACTTCACGTAAGCCTTACACTGAGATTCCTTTATTTTTGTCAGGAAAAGCAGGAAATAATTCTGAATTGCTTCATAAAGGCTTGGCTCACTCTTCTTCAGGTGTAGACAACAGTTTAATGCCTTCCTTCAGGCAGCTGTAGAAACTTTCATTTAAGGCATTTCCTACATTGCCCTCAGCCCCTGATGGAAATGGGAGTTCCAGAGTCACCCATGAAATACTGTTGCAGAGAATAGGACTGTAGAAGGCAGAATGGTTCAAGAGAACATACCTGAAAGAAAGGAGAAGTCAGACACATGCTAGTCTGCAAAATTTATCATAGATGTCCAGCTCCCTTGATTCACTAGCAGCAATAATCAAGGACACCTACAAGGCTAATAGCACATGGCAATACCCCCTAAGGAAAGGGAAGCCACTTCTCTAAGAAGCTTCCTTTCCATTCTAACAGTAACTATTCTTTTTTTTCCATTAAAAATATCTTTCGCTATACAAATTCCTTCACACCAGAATGTAATGCAGTGGAACAAGAGAAAGTTTTTCCCTTGCAAGATTTCAAGAAAATGATACGCAGGAGATCATTTCTTTTTTTTTTTTAGGGCCTTCTTGTTTTTAAAAGCAAAGACTTAGACATAATCTAAATGCACCTCAACTGGGAGATAGTTATGTTTCATTTGCAGTAGCAAGTTTTAAGCAGTATTCAAAAAGAACAGACATCTAGCAAGATCTAGGAAAAACTCCAGAATATTTGCTTATAAAAAAAAAAGCAAGTAGCAAAACAACAGTTGTAGCATGGGGATATATAATTAAAAACAAGGAGACTGAGGGTGTAATTTAGGTGCATGGTTACCATGTGCAAGGCCCAGGGTTTCATCACTAGCACCCAAAAAAAGAGTAGCGAGTGATCTAATCATCGAATGTGGGTCTTCTAACCTGGAAAATGCCTCCCAGCCTTTCCCTACCTGAGCCCAACTGAAAATATATCATTGCTCACTGAAAGCAAAGAGTCATACATTAAAATTAAACTCAAAGATTAAAAATAAACCCAAAAATCACTACATCATTGAAAGCAAAAAGAATGAGAAGTACAAGAATTTCTCATTCCTGCCAGATTTGTACTTCAAATCTCTTGTCTAGATGTCTGCATTTTGACTTGATTTTGCAGAAATAATTTTTACTATTTGCATTAGAATTGTTATGTTTTTCTTTCTTTATAGATCATTTGTGTTTCAATAGTCCTCACTTACTATAATATCTTAAATTCCAACTGCATTTTATTTCTAATTTAGATTTGTCATTATAAGTTAAGAGATTCATTGCTCTTCATTTTTTTATCATGTACTCTTCATCTTTTGTTATGTGTTAAATTCTGTGATTATTTGCTTAAAGCATAGCCTGCATAGACTCCTTTTCTCCTACGACTAACTGGGTCGATCTGGGGGTGGTGGTGCACACCTGCAATCCCAGAACTCAGTACTCTGTCTCTTCACTCTGTTTCCTTTACTGTGGAAAAGATTTTTTTTTAATTTTACTTAATCCCATTTGTTGAGTCTTCATGCTATTTCTTGTGCAATCAGGGCTTTTTCAGAAAGTCTTTGTCTATGCTTACGGCTTCAAAAGGTGTATCTATTTTATCATCCATCAGATTCAATGTTTCTGTTTTAATAACTAGGTCTTTGATACATTTTAGCTCTATTTTAGTACAGGGTGACATATCCACTGAATCTCCTGCATGTGGATAACCTATGCACCCAGCACCATTTGTTAAAGAGATTATCTTTTCTCCAGTGTATGTTTCAGCCCCTTTGTCAAAAATCAGATGGCTGAACGTGCCTGGGTTTGTTTCTGCATCTTCTATTTCATTCCATTGATACACATGACTGTTTTGGGACCTGCACCATGTCGGTCTTTTAAATCACTGTGGCTTTCTGTTTGTTTTTATTTGTTTGTTTGTTTTTTGTCTTTTTTTTTTAGACAAATTCTTGCTATGCAGTTCAGGTTGGCCTTGGGCTCACTTCATAGCCCAAGCTGGTCTCTAACTTGCAATAATCCTCCTGCCTCAGCCTCCCGAGTGATGGGATTACAGGAGTGTGCTACCAGACCTCGCCTAACTGTAGCTTTCTGATATAATTTGAAATCTGAGATCATCATGTCTCCTACTTTGCGCCTGTCAAAGCCCAGAATTGCTTTTACTGTTCTGAGTCTTTCCTGCTTCCCTATGAATTTTAGGATAGCTTTTTCCAGTTCTGTGAAGAACATTGTTGATATTGATTTGTACTGCACTGAATCTATATATCAGTTTTGGAAATACAGTCATTTTGATCATATTGATTCCATCTATCCAAGAACAAGGGGTGCCTTTCCATTTTCTGAAGTCCTCTTTGATCTTCTTTTTTAGAGTATTATAGTTTTCATTATAAAGATCTTTCACTTCCTTGGTTAGGTTAATTCCTACATATTTAATTTTGTGTGCGTGTGCTGAGAATCAAACTCAGGACCTTGCATTTGCCAGGCAGAAGCTAGTGTCACTGAGCTATATCCCCCACCCTTAATTTTTTGAAGGTATTGTGAAGGTGCTGTTTTCCTAATTATTTTCTTAGTGGGCTCATTATGGTATACAGGAATGCTATTGATTTTTATGTGTTGATTTTGTATCCCATTACTCTGCTGAATTTGTTTATTAGTTCTAGGAGTTTTTTGGTGGAGCTTTTGTTGTCATTGTTTGGTTCTGCAGTATAAAGGATGATGTCATCTGAAAATACAGATATCCTTTTTATTTCTTTCTCTTGGTGATTGCTCTGGCTACAGTTTCAAGTACTGTATCAAATAGGAGTGGTTAGAATGGACATCCTTGTCTTGTTCCCGATTTTAGAAGGAATGTTTTTAGTTTTTCTTCATTTAATATGATGTTGGCAGTGGACTTGTCATAAATATCTTTTAGAAATTTGAGGTAAATCATTTTATACGTATTTGTGTCAGTGTTTTTAATCATGTCAAAGACTTTTTTTGCAGCTATTGAAATGATCTTATGCTTTTTAACCTTGCTTCTGTTTATGTGACGAATTGCATTCATTGATTTATGTATGTTGAACCATCCTTGCATCTGTAGGTTGAAGCCAATTTGGTCATAACGTATGATCTTTGTAATGATTTGTTAAATTCTGTTTGCAAGTGTCTTGTTGAGGGGTTTTTGCACCTATGTTCATTAAAGAGAGTGGCCTATAGTTTCCCTTTTTTGATAGTCCTTATCCATTTTGGTATCAGGATAATGCTAGCTTCTAGGAACGAATTTGGCATTTCTCCTTCCCTTTCAGTGTCATGGAAGAGTTTGGGAAGTATTGGCCTTAGATCTTCCCTGACGTGCTGGTAAAATTCTGCAGTGATTCTATCAGGCTTTTCTTAGTTGGTAGGGTTTCTATCAATACTCCAAGATGGGTATATCATCTAATGGAAGACTTTGGCCCAGAAGGAAGTAACTTGCCAACTCCTCAAACTAGGAAGTAGTAGAGCAGGATTTGAGACCATGCTTAGCTGGATGCAAAGTGAAGGCTCAACACCCCTTTTCAAACTCTTAACTCTCCAGACTTCAGAGATGTTTTCTTAAAAGATGCTGTGAGGTATCAAGTGACAGTCTCATAATTCCAGTGCTGTGCTGGTAAAATGATCTCCAAGAAAAGAAAAGAAGAAAAGCCCCAGTCTGTAACATTTACTGGTTTCTATACCAAAATAATACTACTGTGGCCAATTTCAAAACACCAATGACAAGCGAAGTTCTTGTAGATTTAACAGTAGGCCCTCGGTAGCTGGCATGAGTCCAGCACAGCATCCCCTGGTGGAGTTTCCCCTGGCTGATGAACAATCCAAGCTCCACAGACATTAATTAGGTCATGCAACATCAAGAGGTCATGATTAATTGCTAATTCTTCACTTGAATTTTAGACTTCTACAAAAAGGCCATGCATCATTTTCATTACTCCATTTATAGTCACCATACCAGCTAAGGAAAGGAGAAAACACATAACATCATTACTAAACACATACTTCAGGCTGGGTGTGATGGCCAATGCCTGGAATCCCAGCATTCGGGAAGCTGAGGCAGGAGGATCACAGTGAGTTAGAGGACAACCTGAGATACATAGTGAGATAAAGGCTGGATTGAACTACATGGTAAGACCTTGTCTCAAAAAACTAAATAATTAAAGAAAAATAAGAAAATAAAATGAGTGAACATGATGCAGAGATCTTAGACTAGACAGAAACCAAATGGAATAAGAGAATAATATTTCCTGTGCTTGTTTGGGCAGCACATATACCAAAATTGGAGAATAATGTTTCCAGGTTACAGCAGTGGACACTTGTGGTTCTCTCTGCTCAGCTCCCCATCTTCTGGGAAGAGCCCCCTGTCTTCCTTCCAGGGAATGGACTTTCATTCCTAGTCCACAGTTTGGCTGGAGCTGACGCTACCCCTGGCTCCAGAGGTGGACCTGAGCCCAGGAATGACGGATGAGTGCACAACATACCTTGGCCATCGTGTTACTGGTGCACATGTGTTGATCAATTGAAATAAGCCAGGCAGAGGGAACACTGGGGCTTGGCCTTGAACTCTTGGAAACGAGGCTGTGCTGGCAGGATGTGTCTGGAATTCCCTTCCCCATTGAAGGAGTGCCTGCCTCTCCACAAAGTCAACAAAAAAGGAAAGCAGTGTCAAGACATAGAGCAAAACTAAATCCTGATACCCCAATGTGAGTCTCAAGATTCAAACTCGTGTGGAGTTAATATGACCCCATGACTTTTCAGTTACCTGAACCAATAAATTCACTTTTCAGCTTAAACCAATTGGGTGTCCATGATACGTCCAACTAAGATCTGGATTAATGCAGCTTCTGTAGAGAGATAGGGTGCTTATTCCTTCACCCTGCAGTGATGGATCTCACAGCCACAGAAAGGCCTTGAGAAACACTGAGGGCAGCTCCGGACCAGCCACATCCGCAGTCACCACAGTGTACCCCACTGAGAGCCACTCCTCACTCCAAAGGTTAGTTCTGCCACGATGTGAACAGCACCCTTGGGCTGTGACCTGTGGCCCAAAGGCCCTGCCAACCATTTACCTATGGGGCTGAGGAGGAGCTATCTGAAAGACCCAGGATTTAGGTCAGTAGCCACATGATTTCCTGAACACAACTCTTTAATAGTTTTTACAGAATTGCTAGTTAACTTGTTGAAACTTCATCCTGGGTAGGAGAGATCTGGGTTTGGCATGGATAAGAATAAATATAGCCTCTAAGTGGGCTGAACAGCTGACAAAGAAGTGATAGGATCTCTAAAAACAGATCCATTGGTCTATTTCTCCAATGGTAGTGGAATAGAAGAGTTTTAAACTTTCACAATCAATTCATTTCACCTAGCTTCTTATGCATGCATCTCATTAGCTTTCTGAAAATCTACCCTATGTCACCTGGGCTATCTCCTCAGGTCCCAAATCAAGGTGTCTAGGACTTTTAGTTCTCAGAGCACATCTGACTTGACTGTTCTACTGATAGATCAGAGAGTCCTGGTAATAGTGATACCTAATGATTGCTGATGAACTCATCAAATACAACAGCCCTGTAAGTTAGGTCCTATTATCATCTCCACCTCAAAGGTGAGGGCAGGAGGCACAGAGAACTTAAGCAACCTGTCCAAAGTCACAACTGCTAGATGATGGCAGAGTAGGCTTTGAACCCAAGCAGTCTGGTATCTATATATCCACTAACTGAAGATTCTTAGGCCTGGAGAGGAAGCCAGAGAACAATGAACCCAACATCAATCAAAGATCAGGGAAAGGAAAACTAAACAGAACTGACTTCAGTGATGTTATCCAACTACTCTACTTCATGTGGGTTCTTGTCCCCTAGTTCAAGGTGCCATTCCATGGCAAGCAGAATAGAGAGAAGCCATTAGGTCAGATGTGAAAATGCCCAAAGACCAAGCCAATGAAGACTTCAGAAGTCCTTTCCCTCAGACCCAAAGGTTATGCAGACATTGCTGGATCCCAGTGCCTTTGCAAACTCAGTTTGGACCCAACCCAACATGCCCTGAAAATCTCAGCTCCCTGGGCTTCAGATTGGTCCCCCTGAGTGGCCCAGGCCACGTCCATTATACCCATGGAGCTACTTCTCAGGTCCAGTGCTTTGATCCTCCCGATTTCTCATGCCCCAATCTGCAGAACAAAATTACCCTTGGTTGTCAACCTCCATCCTGTGAAATCACAGGGTCTCTGCCCTGGTCCTTGACCACATCATGTGTATCTGCATCCAGTCCTGATGGCTTCAGGAAGTGCACAAGCACAGAAACCTTCTGCAATGACAGCCTTGGCCTCCATTGCAGTATTGTGATAATGTCACACCAAGCTTCGTTCACTAAGGATGTTTTTGGGAACATCTGGGAGCCGCAAATGCCATGGAGATAAAAATATAATCTATGGTATACTAAAATATATCCATACATAGGGAGGACACTTTAGAATTTCAATATAGGAAAATAAAGTTTGATCACTCTTGTTGCCTATTTGTAATTCTCTCTTGCCCAGGTTGAAAGCAGGCATGTAAGCATTAGTACTGTTCATACACAGAACTTCTCAGGTCACGTTGGCATGTTTCAGTTGTGGGGTTAACTTGCCATCAATCTAAAGAGGGGGACAGGATTTGGTAGTGAGTATGAGTAGTCCATTCCCACCACAAAACCAGTGATTATGCCCCTCTTCTTATTCAGAGTAGGCTCTTATTAGAGACCCTTTTCTTTTCTTTTCTTCCTCATTTGGGTAGAAGTTCTGGGGGCAAATGTTTGAAGAACTGACAGAGCTTGCAGAAATCCGTCAAGAAATATGAAAATGCCTCAAAATTTGTCCAATTTACGTCAATCACAGTTGCTAAAAGAGGATGCCGCTCCTCTAGTTTTTTTTTTTTTTTGCCACAACTTTCCATGCTGTTAGAAAAAAATGAGAAAATAAAATTGAAAGAACAAAAAGCATTAAGATTCACTTTAGAAAGATCAAGTTTGAAATTATATCTTGCTTGGCGCCCTTAGATGCAGCTCTAAGGAATCATCGTGTTACTGCAGGAGAAGCTCCCTCTCGGATGGGGACAGGGTTCTCTGCAGGACACGGGTGCTATAGCTGGGCCTCAGGGAGCTCTAGGGCCGGAGGCTGCTGCTGAACCCCTGCCCCATCTCCTACCTCTCCTCGAAGCATAGCCACCTCATCATCTGCCACTGAAGACCAGTATGTCCAAGACCAGTATGTCACTGAAGACCAGAGTCACAATTTCTGTCCCTCAAGACTAAAAATATACTTTTGAATAACTCATGAGTTAAAAAAGAAATTAAAAAAAGAAAGTCAGAGTATTTTGACCTACATGAAAAAAGAGAATGAAACCTATCAGGATCTGTGGAATGTCACTGAAGCAGTTCTTAGGAGGACATTTAGGACATGAAATATCTACATTATGAAAGAAGAAACAATCTCTGATCAAGGTTGTTCAATATCCTTTTTTTTAAGGCAGGAACTTGCTATGCAGTTTGAGCTGGACTTTAACTCACTTTGGAGCCCAGGTTGGTCTCAAACAATCCTCCTGCCTCAATATCCTTTTAAAAACTAGGAAAAGAACAAATTAAATCCCAATTAAACCAGAAAAAAGGATACATAAAGATAAGAACAGAAATAAATGCGATAGAAATAAGAAAATAATTAAAGAAAATCAATGAAACCAAAAGCCAGTTCTTGAGAATATAAGTAAAATGGATAA
>RJWT010034401.1:0-13670 GCA_004365215.1 Cuniculus paca
TTTATGTCTGGCTAAACATTCAACAAATCAGATATTTGCTGAACGTCTGCTCTTTCTCACACTCCTTGGGATGGAAAAGATAAAATTTTAAACAAGAAAGACACCATCCCTGCCCTCATAGATCTTATGTTCTAATACATATATGGGATACATGTTCAAAAATTCTAATCTGAAAATTCAAAATGTAAAATGCTGCCCAACTACAAAACTTTTTGAACACACATTCCATATCACAAGTGGAAAACGCTATACCGTGAAGCTTTGTGTCATTTTTAGAATTACTTAAAATGTTGTAAAGAAATTACCTCAAGCAGTCTATAAACACTTTGGTTAGACTGGAGGCACATTCCCAATATAATCTCTCTGTGTTTATGCTGAAAATCCAAAACTTGAAAGAATTCAAAGTTGAAAACATTCTTGTCCCAATCACTTCAAATAAATGATACTCAACCTGTATTCACATTATTGTGGGTATATTGCAATGTGCCCTTCTAGTTAATGATATAATTATTCCTACAAAAAATGGCAAGGGTAGTATCTAGCTGATACCAATCACCTGGACATTATTTAGTAAAGGATTTCTGATAACTGGCTGAATTATTGGAAAATAAATAAAGGACAAAGAGAGGTATGGAATGTAAGTGAAGTTTGAGAAACTACTTACATATATTAGAGTCTATCCATATAACTTTATAGCCACTCTCATTCTATAACTTAAAATTTATTATATTTTATGGTCATGAATCTGATGAAATTGTTTTACATTAGAATAGGTTACCGAGCTGCTCACTGAAATTGCTGAAGTAAAATGTATGACTTACAGTGTTTCCAATAGTGAGACTGTATCAAAGCGATTTGATTAACTGGATATGTTACTTTTTGATTATTTAATGACACAGTATAGTTAGAAACTTATCATTAATGTCATATGTCTAAAAAATAATTTTCTAAGTGCAGCTCTGTATTAAAGGTGACTTATAATCGCATTATAATTGAGAAGAAAACTCAATTACATTGTATTGTTGAACTTAGTATATTGTTGAACTGGTGATGTCAGTTCATACTAATTCACAGCCCCAAAGAACAACATAAAGGCATTTATTGGCAAGCAAGATGTATTTACAGCATCACCAGAACTGTAGCCAAAGAAATCTACAGAGTTCAGGAGTAGGAACCAAAGGTCCAGCTGTTCTTAAAGGATTATCATGATTTAATAGAAAGGACAGATGGAAACAATATTATTGTCTAGAGTAGTCAAGGGCAGAGGTTAATATGTGAAAAGTGATCAATGGCATGCTGATTGAAATACAAAACAAAACTCTTTTTGTTAATATAAAAAAATGGAATAGTGCTAACCAGAGGAAATAGTCCCCAGTGTTTCATTTTAGCCATTGTAGAGATGATCACGTGTGGTGTACAGCTGTAAGTGGTTCTTTCTGAATTATTAGAAACTAAACCATCATTCTATGTGGTTCAGCAGTTTTACTGGATATGGACCATTGCAATCATATAATGCTCTCTATTGTTGCCTATTAATTTAGAGTGTTACCATAAGCCAGCCATAGGACCCATGGTTTCTGTGAACGAGTGACTCATCTGAAAAAGCAGACACTGAACATGTAGGATCTAATTTATAATTTAAGGGTTTGGATAACTTAAAATTCTATGGATTCCTTGTTTATTGAAAGTTTTGTTGGGCTCCTAAGTCATTGAAAATATTGTCATCCTTTAGGTATCAATTGGTTTAAAAGAGTAAAGTGATGCTGTCATCCATGCCGAGTATAATACTGTCTCTGTCTCTGTGTGTATGTGTATTTCTATATATTTATATTTACATTTATATTTAAATTGTTTGTAGTGTGGTGCACACACATACACAAACTTCCAAATGTTTTTGAATGTTAGTATGCAGGTCAGGAGTTCCAATAATTTTGATTTTAAATAATTTTGCCTTATGTTCATAAAATTCTGCCTTGAAAATACCAGTTTATTCTTAATAACCACACATGTAGGTTCAGACAATTTTTGGGGGTTAAGTGGTATTATTCTGACTAATGAATATTTATAATAGATATGAAAATATTTAGATGTATTAAAACTGTTTCAATGAATCTCAGTACAAGAGATAATCTCTTTGCTAATATCCAATAACAAACAGTAAACTAAATCTTCAGTATCAAACTGATTTACAGTTTTCTGTGTGTTACTTGGTAGTAACATCATGTCAGAGACCATCTCCTTATCAACAGAAACCAATTTTTAATTGTCCCCAGGGTTTGTGCTAAGAAAAATACCTAGACATAGTGAACTATGTTTTTAATGCTATTGTTCCCTCCAGGTTTAAATAGCAAATTTCCTCTCTCTCTCTCTCTCTCTCTCTCTCTCCTCTCTCTGTCTATATGTCTGCGAGTGTATTTTCTATTCTATATATCAAGCATAACTTTTGAGCAGAATAATACAATCTTGATGACTATAGAAGGGAAAACCCTTTTCTCTTACTGCTTATCTCAAAGAAACAATTGACCAGGTAATTACTGCAATGTTATAGGATAAGGAAAAGTTATGTCATGTGTTTCTCTTAAAACAGAATTTGTATTTCTGTGAAAGCAATTGATATTTGAACCATTTCCTAGTTTTCTTTTGAATAATTAAAATCCGTTTGAGAGCCCAGTATTTGCGAAGTTTGAATGGCATTAGAGAGTCGCCAATTGGCATTGCTTGGTAGTTCTACTATTTGTTTCAGTTTTGAGTTGGGGAATATTTTTGTATTCTGGGAGAAGCTGTTCTAAAATATGTCATCCATTTCACATTTTCCCTTCTTAAGCTCATATTTTATGCAATACAAAAATAAATAAATAAAACACTTACTGAGGCTACAGAATGGTCATAATACTGGAAAATTGGCTCTTGGCCAAATTAACCAGGAAGTGGCAAGGATATAGCCAATTTTTTTCATTCTGAATTTAATATCTGGCTCATTTTTTAGCATAAAATTTGCACTAAGTTGAGTTATTTTCATTCAAAAAATCATCATACTATTTTGGCATCCTCTTTTTATAGACTATACTCTCTTCTGCAAATGTTCACTCTCTAATTATAGCTCACTTAAATACCTGGATTGAAGAATTAGAAATTCTATCAGGGACTTATGCTATGTGGTAAATGAATTTCATGCTTTAAAAGAAATTGATTCTGTGAGTATTGTGTGAAAGAATATTGTGCTTGATTTTTACTTAGAAGTTGTAAATACTCTTAATTTGGAATAAGCTTGTGTATTATTAAAACTTATAGTCTGAGTGACACTATAGTAATTGAGTGCATGATTGTGTTATGCATTATATTTTTAACTATATCAACTCTATCATCAAATTTTGGTACTGAATAATAAGAATTGCATCAAGTGGCAAATCAGTAGATTCAGATTGCTTTGACAGGGTCTTATGGGGTCCAAGAGGTAGCTGGAATTGAATTGCGGTACTGAGAGAGAGGGTCTGATCTTTGTGGGTGAACCTGACACTCCTGCACATGCTGTTATAATCTGTGTTCTCTTACATTAGATTTTTTTGTTTGGAAAAAAAGATTTTTGGAGTTTGAAAATTATTAGAAACCAGCCATTTAAAGCTTTCCTTATACCTAATATACTTCAGAAATTGAGTGATCTATGCAAAACAAAGCTGTGATGAATATATCTCACTACATTTTACTCATTTATTAAATATATGTATAGACACAATTGAAATATTAAATCGCCAGAATTTGCTAGTTCTGTTCTCCCCTCATTTCTTGATTAAGAGGTTGTCTTTATGTTTGGACTGTTTTCTGGTTTCCAGGATGTCTTTAAATGGAAAAGCTACTTTTGCTATTCATTATGTTGGGATTTCTCTACTCTTGTCCCTACTTACTCTTAAGTAGAACAGAAGGAGGAAACAGAACAGACGCAAACAAAGAAAAGAGATGAGGATAAAGAGCAGAGGGAGAGGAAATGAGGTCTCTTAATTTTAGAGTTTCCTGTTTTCATCTACTACTACCTTTGACTACTCATAGGTTCATTCACTATAGTCTAACTACTTTGTTTCTCATTAGCTTTCAAACTTATGAAATATAAAATAGTGCCAGTCTAAAAGTTGTCAACTATAGTCAAGGAAGATGATAATTTCAACATGCATATATTTTTACACAGGTACATGAATTATTTGAAACTATGTCTCTGAATATTTTAATAGTAATCTGCTCAGCCCTATAATTTCCCATCGTAATAAATTAAAATTGGTATTTAAATAACAACACAAAAAACTTCAACAGCCATGATTATGTTAATAGCCACAATTTCTATTTTAAAAATTTTAAATGTAGAATGAAAGCGGATATCCACTGGGTTTCACTGTTAGAAGTCATGTAGTTTAAACGATAGATGGGAGACCTACAGTTCTGAAGCCTTTACTGTTACTTTCAGCATCATAAGACACCTATAAGGAAGAATTTCAAACTTACACTTCTGAATTTGCAGTTCTTTGTATTAGCTATCATTATCTTGAATGTTTTTAAAGCATATTTATAGGTAGGCTTACATTTCCCGACACAACCTCGATCTCACGTTCTTTTAAAAATATGCAAATGTATATAATTAAAAGAACTGAACGAAGAGCAAGTCCTTAAAGAAGGACCTCGGTTTTTCATTTTCATTAGGAGAGATAATGTGAAAGATCCTGAAGAGACAGATGAACAGGACAATCCCAGAAGTTCCAGCAGATCTAGTAGCTGCCTTTGTGTAAGACAATAGATCTTGTGAATATTCGTCTTTCTCTCCAGGCAGCTAGCTAGTCTGGTTAACCGAAATTGTTGAGTAATTGTTCTGTGGTTGAGAACAAAATGCTGAATTAAACTGTTCCCAGCACAATAATTGTGTGATTATAGCATTTATGTTGCTGGCCAAAGGAACAGTCATTAGGTTTGGAAGACTTACCAAAACCACAAGTACAAAAAAAATGCAAATCACATGTAAATTGCTGTTAATACCTATAGTGGCTTAGAAATGGAACTAAGAGTAGAGCACATTTCTAGTTAAAAGAGATGAACCTGGAAATCTTGATTATACATTTAGTATAATACTGAAATTAGGAAGATGCTGAAATGCATTTTCTTTATGTTTTTCCTTTTTTTCTACACTACTTACATTTGCGGTCATGTATTTAGTCTCTCACCATCTCTCTCTCCTTCCTCCCAAGCTTAGTCCCATCTTTCTTAACATCCTTTGTTAACTTTAATATTTTTAACTCTATAAGCTGGTCTGAAAGTATTTTTTTTTCCACTACTCAAAATTATGTGCTGAAAAGAACTTACCAACCAAAGGGATGTTTGTGCTGGTGCAGAGAAAGATTTAATAAGAAAACTGTCAGCAAATACATAGAAAATGTCAAGCAAAAACCAGTTGCTAATAAGATTGAAATACTATTATTTCCTTGCATTTTGAAATATTATGCTTTCTATCACTGATAAATGCACACGTTGAAATACTGATTTTTTTTTGTCTGTTTTAGCGTTTAGGTGAGCCATTTATAGAATAAAATCTCCCTATGATGAGGATCAGGTTTTGCTAACTACATGTGTGGTGTTGAAAAACACATGTGACCTTTAGAAGTAGTAGCTGTATGAGAAGAATATTAATCGTGTTTTAAAATAATAGATGAAAAACAGTAATTTTGAAAGATGAATGATCCTATAAGAGTGAGTGGCACTCTGACATTTTTCCAGATCACTTAACTATGATAACAGCCTTAAACATATTAGTGGAAATTTTTACGAAAGATTTTTTTGGGGATAGGATTCTGGTGAATTTCATTCTTTATTTCATTTAAGTAAAAACAGAATGAAATATATGGACAATCAAACACAAGACAAAATAACTAAAAGCCTGAAAAATCTTAATTATTCATCTCCTTCTATAATTAGAAATATGTTTAACACTGAAATTTACACCAACATTATGGCTTAGTTTTCTTAATTACTTGCATATCACATTGGAAAGTTTTCTTCCTTTATAAATTTGTATAAACACTATCAAAATAATTGTTGTAAATTAGTTATTATAAAGTATTTCACAGATACAAATATTTTTGACATATCCAGATATTCAATTATAGCTTTTTGTCATTACTATTCTTATTAGACCTCTGAAAAGTGTCTTGTAAACAAACAGAAAACAAATGAAATGTAGTAAAAAATTTTAAGGCTTTAGTTTTGTCAAAATTTGTATTCAAATGGGTAATGAATTTTTTTATTTCATAAGATTCGATTAAATTTCATGTTATTATTGTTAATACATCATCAATTTCATTTCTGAGATTTTTCATGCAGTTTTCCCAAAACATCTTTATATGTACAGATGCATATGATTTTAAACATAGTAAATCGTAGTCTTTCTTGTTTCAGGGAAGGAGACTGGATATATGGTACATAAAATAAGTGCTTCAGTTTTTTTGTGCTTTGTGTGTGATTTCTACTTTTCACAAAACACAATGGCTTTCAGCTTTTTCTTCATGATTCTTTTCCTCAATATTGCAATCTTCGAACTTTACAGTTTTTGAATTGCTAACCACTACATAATATTAAATAACCTGTAGTTCCTATCAACCACCCACATATTAATTAGAACACAGAGATTTTAATGATCCCACTTGTCAATGGTAAAGCACATTGAAAAAATAAGGATCAGATTTCAGTATTCAAATTATGTTTTTAGTAGAAATTTCGACTCATTTCTCAGGTAAACATTTCATACTCTAAAATGAGATTTGAAGTTAAAGACAAAACTACTCATTCGAAGAGTGAATTGTTATTTTTTGAGTCCATTTTTAAAGGCTAACTTTTTCTTCTGTATTTTAAACCAAACATTTTGAAATCATATTTATGCATAATGCTAAGTCTGTGAAATCTGTTCATTCTTTTTTATGGCTTAATGTGTAGATAATTATTATAAATGATCTATATGTTTTTAAAAGTGTGTGTATCATGGATATTTTCTGTTGCAAAAATTCTATATATATCTATTAGATTGAGCTTGCAAGTTGTGTTGTCTAAATTGCTGATATCTGAGTTTTTTGTTTGTTTCTATTTTGTCTACATTGGCTGTCACTAATTAAGAAAGTTGTACTAAAATCTCCCAGAACAAGAGGTTTTCTAACTTGTCCTTGTAATTCTCTTTGTTTCATAACTTATGATTATATTTTACTAGATGCATATATCTTCAGACTTACTGTATGTTCTTATTCAATTTAAAGTTTTAGTGTTATTTCTGAAAGCTCTTTATCCAGTGTTATATCTTTTGTATTAAAATGTTTCTTCTGATACTAACATAGTATCACAGACTTTTTATTTATCACGTCTTTGGTTAATATTTGCCTGATACTTTTTTCCCCATACTTTTCAACCTTTTTTGTTTGTCATGATGATTTAATTATATCTCTTCTTAACATAATAAAGTGTCTTAAATTTTCAATGTAATGGTCTGTGTTTTTCCATTCATGAGCTTGGTGCACTTACATTTATTGTAATTAAACTTCACTCTATTTCTTTTTGGTTTTGTATCACATGTTTTATGTATCATTTTTACATTCTAATTTTATGCACTAGTTTTTAGTTTGTTTGGATTAGAATTAAAATTCATTTTAATAAGTTCTATAAACAAAGGATAGCAGGAAACACAATGATTACAAGCCTGAATATACATCAGATTCTTGGATCTGAGCTTCAGTTTCTTTACATATTATTTACCTAGTTTAAAATAATTATCTGTAGCATGGGGATAATGAAAGTCTCTATATCATAGTATTTTGTGCATTTAAATAAATAAAAACAAGACTGTAACAATCACCATAATACAGTGAGCTGAGAAAAATAAAATAAATATTAACAGTTACCTTCAGTGAATGGAAAGCATTCATGTAGTCAGTATGTGTACACTTTTTCTCTAGTGAAACATCTACATAAAATTAAAACTCTTGCAAGTGGATGGAAAGCATTCATGTAGTCAGTGTACTCTTTTTCTCTTGGGAAGCATTTACATAAAATTAAAACCATCACAATTTTGATGACTTAAAAATTATTTCTAAGGGCCGGGGATGTAGCTCAGTGGCATAAGCACTTGCCTGGCAAGCACAGGGTCCTGAGTTTGATTTCTGGTACAAAAGAAAATTATTTCTAATCAAGAAAGCATCCCATAGATTTAGTAAAATACCCGTAGTATTGAAAAATTCATCTTTATTTAAATAAGGGAAAAAACAATTTAAAAAGGATAAAATATAAGCAAAACTTTGTAAGAGGGAAGGGAAGAGGAATTGAATGGAGGAGATGGGACTGGAAAAAAAGAGGAATCAAAATATATCATGTAGAGGTACAAATCCCCTATATTGAGTATGATCATTATGTACATCTAAAATGTACTAATAAACTAAAAAATTATATATATTGGCCCCTTGAAGTCCTTTGTTCTAGAAAAAAAATCAAATAAATTTAATGATGTAATAAAATTAGCTATACTTTACTCACATTGTTGCAAATCATGTCATGTAAAATTTTTTATTACTGAACATATTTGTGATGATGTATTGCAATATATTTTTTTCAAATAGAAAGTTCTAAACTTTTGATCATATAAATGGCACTGTGTTCATTGGGTGTCCAATTATGAAAGTAGTTCACATTTTCTGCTCAGGAAACATCTATCAGGCCCTATCTGGTAATTTCACACATTTTATTTTCAGTGATAAATGTTCTGGTGAGTGGCTCACTGCTGGAGCATCCTCGGCATACAGTCAGACAAGCATCTGAGTGCTGCGTTCCATCAGAGAGTGTGAGGCAGCATGCCTTATTACTCAGAGAGCATGATTTCTCCTCACATCCTAAGGAATGGAACTAAGTATTAACTGACCCCTAATACAATTGAAATTGGGACAGTCGTTTGAAATGTTTTTGTTTTTGTTTTGTTCTTCAAGATCTTTTGCTATGATTCTAACATTTTTCATCACCAACTCAGCATACTCACTGCATGCTACTAATCATCAGATACACAGATATGCGTCCATGTACCTGAACATAGAACTTTGTAGTGAAAGATTGAAATACAACTGGGAAAAATTGAACAAAAGAAGTATAAATGTATAACTATAATCACATTTATTTCCTCCAACATGGAAGTACTCTGAGTTTAAGGATGTAGCTAGATATTGAAGTTTAATCAAAATATTTTGTTTCAGTTTTATCATAAAGTTTTTTGGGAGGATGGAACATAAATAAAGTTTGTATTTCATGCAATTCCATACCTTCTGAATGCATTACTTTATATATTGTTAGTAACTGAGATAGCATAGTTAAAATGCATGTACTGGAACACAATGTCTCACATTTGGACTTATTTTCTATTTACTTTTACATTTGCATTCATTCCATACAGGTAATAAATATTTGCATTTTTATCACAAATAACATGTAACTGCAGTTCTTGGTTTATTTCATTAAGAATACCTCAGAGTTCTTATTTCTCTTTATCCAGTGAAATGCACAAAACCTAACTCTGCATCATCACTAAAACTACGATCTGAGGAACGTAATGCTTCGAGTGGCAGGATATGGTGTGTGTAGGATGTGCAGATTGCTTCAGTTATTTGCCATAGTTCAAGGCATTATTTGTATTACTGAGTGAAAAAGAAATAAACTTCAAGATTCATTGTATAAAAAAGAATATTTTAATAAAGTTATTACTATTATGAGAAGAAACTTGATAGACTTTTCTAATAGTGAGTATACTTTTAGTTAATCAGTTTATTTAAATATTAAGTGTGTACTATGTAGGAGGCATTAAGCTGGGTTTTGTAGGTACCAATATAGGTTAGTTTTGCTTTTACCTTTAAGGCGACTTAGTCATGGAGACAGACACAAATAATTTCAACTTACTGAGACACTCAACCTAATGGGAGAGGTATGTAACATACAGATAGAAGAAGGAAACATCATTTGTTAAACACAGTAATTACATTCTTACCTTGGTTTTTAGCATCTCCAATTCCATTTTTGTGGAGTATTTTTCTCTGGAAAACTGAGAGATTAATTGTATTAACTCTTCCTGGTCTTCATATGTAACTGTATCATCAGTTCATTGATTCTACCTTTAAATTTGTAGTCTCTGTCCCAGTGTTCCTATTTCTCTGTCCTTGGTTTAATTTTTCAATAATGTTTATCTTATTTATTGCAATATTCCTAGTAACTGTAACATTACCTGACACAAATAAGGGCTCAGTGGATTACTGAATGAATATATCCTACTTGGATAATTTGAATACTTTTCTCAAGGGCAATGTTGCTTAACCTGGGTTTTCACAAAAAAGTTGCTCTTGGGTCTAAATCAGATGAAGTCATTTGATTCAAAGGGAGGGAGCGTGGGTAAACAGTCTCTTTATTTGTCACTATCTATATTTAAAGCACTTAAAAATGTTATGATATACACGTATATACACACTGTGAAGTGATTACTACAACAAGCAAATTAACATACCCCACACTTTGCGTAGTGGCCTTCTTGTGCATATACAGTTACTGCCTTAGCAAATATCCAGTACATAATAAAACATTACGATTAGCAAAGGTCTTCATGATGCACATTAGATATCTAGAATTAATTCTCCATAATTGTAACTTTCCACTCTGTGGTCAAAGCCTTCCCATTTCTAGCTCTCCTTCCTTATTCTGTGATAATTGATGGTCTGTGTTTTGTTTCTACATAGTATTTTATTAGATTCTATGTGTAAGTGAGATCATGCAATATTTTTCTTTCTATATCTAGCTCATTTCACTTAGTGTAAGGCCCTCCAGTTTCATTGTTGAGAATGGCAAGATCTGTATATTTACTTTAAAGCTAAGTAACATTCCATTGTATACATGTATAGCACTTTTGTACCCATTCATCCTTCTACACACACCATTGAGGTTGTTTCCATATCATGGCTATCATGAATAATGCTGGAATGCCCATAGGTGGGAGGGAGGGGTGTGCAGGTACCTCTACAAGGAGCTGATTTTATTTGCTTTGGGCTTATCTCTAGAAGAGGGGTTATACAGTAGTTCCATTTTTAATTTTCTGGGAACCTCCCTACAGTTTTACATAATGGCCATATTAATTCACATACTAATTCACATTCCCGCCCACAGCACACAAGGGTCTCCTTTGCTACATACCTTTGCACCATTGGCTATTGCATGTCTTTTTGATGACAGCCTTCTAACAGGTATGAAGTGTTATTTCATCGTGCTTTTGATTTGCATTTCCCCAGTGAAATGTTACATTGCACACCATTTCATATACTTGGACATTTTTATGTCTTCTTTGGAAAAAGTGTTTGTTCAAGCTTTTCACCCTTTTAAAAAACTTATTTTGCTCTGTTTTTGTGGTTGAGTGGTGTTCAATTCCTTCAATATTTTTGACATTAATCCCAATATTTTCTCCATATCTGTTATTTTTCATTTGGTTGCCTAAACTTTTGGGTTGACTTTCCAGCAATCACTGGCAGAGACAATGTCAAGGAGATTGCCATTATGTTTGCTTCTCAGAGTTTTATGGTGTCAGAACTTACACTTAGGGTTTTAATCCATTTTGGGTTAATTTTTATGCACAGTGCAAAATGGTTCCAACTTGTGTCTTTCACACATGTGTATCTCATCTTCCTAGCACCATTTATGGAAGAGATTACCCTCCTCCTATTAAGTATTCTTTGTAACTTTGATGAAAATTAGTTTATCATACTAATTTTCTGGGTTAAGTCAGCTGAGGTTTTCAGATCTACTGTATAGTCTCCAATTTGAGGACAGGTAGAAGAATAAAGGATCTGCTGGCTGGAAAGAATCTTTAATTTTCTAGGAAAGAGTAAACCACCACTGGCAGGAAATAGAAAATGTTAAAAGACTTCATAATTCACTACTTGTTGAATAGAATAAATGCTAGTGCCATGGGAATTATCAGAAGAAAGAAACAAGAAAATTCAAAATAATTGGGAAAGATTTCAAGAACTTTTAAAGTTAATGTTAACAATACATGCTTTTTATGAAAACTATACTCTGTTAAAATAAAGTTACATTTTTTTCTTCCTTTAGTGCGGTATTGGGGATTTTCTTTTCTAGTGGAGGCAATAATGACTCACAATTTAAGATTTTTAGGACAGAGTAAAAACTAATTGACACAAGTCCTATGTTAAATATACTTCTAGGATATGCTAGGTGCTGGATTGAATGCTTATTTTCTTTAGAAGTTTTCAGATTACTGTTAATGTGATATGTGTTCATATACAAATTAAAAAATATTTTGTGCAGAAAATATAAGGCAAGACAAAATATAAAGATGAAAATTCAAATCACTTAAAATGCCACTTTTGTTATAAAAAGCTCTTCAAACATAGAATTTTTATCTTTGAAAGATTGTTCAAATGTGTTCCTTTTTTAACAGTGAGAAAACATGTGGGAATTAATTTTGTCACAATATCGTTGTATTCCTTATGTCAATTAGCATTTTTTTTCAGAAATTTATTGTTTTACAGTTTTTTAGGAAGCTGCGAAGAATTTATAGCTGTTTTATCATATGTAAGTCTCCAAGACTATTTGTTTTCCATCAGTTTTCCTCATTAATAAATTGGAAATAGCAACACCTGACTGATCTCCAAGAGGCTAAAATATAAATGAACTAACATATGTGCAACTGCTTTGTAAGGCTACAAAACATTATTCTAATATAAGACATGACTATTTCAAGGCACACAGAATTCTGCTTCAGACAGTAGTAAAGGTATATATTTTTGTGAGAGTTTTGCTTTATTTTTAATTAAGATAGAATTAATATACAGTGAAATACACGCTATGTACAATTTAATGGGATTCATTATATTCACAATGTTTTGCAACCACCAACTCTAATTCCATAATGTTTTCATCACTCCCAAAATAAACCCAGTACTCCAAACCAATCATTCCAGCTTTCTTTTCCCAAAATTGATAATTTTATATATAATTTTTAAGGAACTTACATTGAACTGAGATTAGTATTGCATGAAATCACTAATAATAATCTATTTTAAGCCATTGAGCAAAACATTATAAACCAAAAATCTGTAATAGCGAATTTTATTAAATTTTCTAATTACGGACTCTTGATAAATATAATTGAAAACTGTTACATTTCACGTTGACCATATTCTTGACAAGCAACATAATGATACATGGTATAAAAGGAGATTGTATTAGTATTTGCAAAGCCCATTCTGTTCACGTGCACAGGTGTGTATACTCATTTGTGAACCATGCCGTTTTCTTGTAGCAAACCTTAAGTAACACAAATAGTTACACACACTTAAGGATCAGAGTTGTAGCATAAAGAGAGAGTTTGGTTCTATCTAGCAAGAACTGTGAAAAATACTGCTTTAAGAAACAGCAGTGATGTTAGGATGATATTAGAACTCTAAATAATGTAGCATTTGAGATATTTTAATTGCCTTTTTGAAATCTTTCATTCATGTTAAAACTGTCTGTTGTAACATAGCTGTATTTCTCCCTTGCTGTTTTACAGATGCTTTCTGATTTTATACCATGTTTTTGCCACCCTTACGTTTCTATCATTATCAACTTTTAATATAGAG